>NW_021011498.1:2465348-2568458 GCF_003987935.1 Bombyx mandarina | reverse complement strand
TGTCGGCGCAAATATAACTATTTACCTACTGATCATCAACTAATTACTCTGTGATAAGAAATTGATGTTAAACAGTCCCTTTTATTGTAATTTCAATACTTTAAAATCTTGTAAACACGCTCACGTGTTTAATACTTGTAAACACGCTGACGTGTACGAAGTCCTATAAATACGGCCGTGCTGTCTAGCGTTTATTCATTCGTGTCCGAGCCGTAGTACAGTACGGATCTCTCTGTAACGTTGTTATGCTTCTCGTGCAATATACGCAGTTCTCGTGAAGTTTTGTTTTGGAAGCCCAAATATGAGTCATCATCGAGAACTTAAAGACCGTGACGTCAACAATGCTGACGTCACACTTTTTAAAAACATTCCTTCAGCGTTTCTCCTCCGTCATATATAATATGGACGGATGCTTAAACAAAAAAAAGGAACGAATGAAAAAAATGTTTTTTTTTTTAATAATACGAATTTGATTTTTACTGTGTCCTTTCACACTTTTATTCTTTGTTCTTTTAAATACTAAACGGACACGTACCGTGCATTAATGTGTTTTGAATTTTCGTGAATGTCATAGTAAGTGTTTGTTTTTTTTCCCTACCTATTAGTTGGTAGTCTATGAGGCTGTAAGTTTGTACCAATCGTGGAAATGAATTCTTGTTTGAGAAGGAGAATAGCCATTCCGCAATTACGATTAATATTTGTGAATAGTGTGACTATAATAGTACTAGATATCAGGGTAGGTATTTATGCCTATTTATGTCGTGAAGCAGTAACGCGTTTCGGTTTGAAAAGTGGGGCAGCCGTTTTAACTATACTGAGACCTTAGAACTCATATCTCAAGGTGGATGGCGGCATTTACGTCGTAGATGCCTATGGACTCCCGTAACACTTAACACCAGGTGGGCTGTGAGCTCGTCCACCCATCTATGCAATAAAAAAAAGGTATGGGAATTAATAGTTGTATTTGTCTATGAGGTGCGCTGAGGAATTTGAGGAAATAAATGTACATAATTTGAATTGACGCAGCTATAAGTGTTAGCAGCTGAGAGACTATTAGTAATGTATTTTATACAGAATCCGGATGGGGTGACAGTTGTGTTGTTAGTTCGATCTAACTTTCTTCCACATATCACTGACAAATCCCAATACGTAAGGTTATCATCGTTCAAACTGCAATCTTATAGCGTGATCTACAAGCGTGATCTGATTAATATAGGTGAGTAATTACCAACCCTAACCGTTAGATAATTGAGAATAAAATTCATATATTATTCTATTTACAATAATTACATATATTATTATTATTATATTATGATTATGTAACTAATCTCGAAATGGGAATTTGCACTCGTTAAGATGGATGACACGCTTTGTTATATCTTATTTTCAAATATTTAAATTCACGTATATTCTTCTAATTGATTGATTATTTTGAGTATGTACTAGCTGGCCCGGCAGACTTCGTAGTGCCTCAACCGATAAATAAAAGACCTAAACTTTTGTACAAAATAAACTTAAATAAACAAAAGGAATCCGTCCGACAGGGGACACATGTAAGGAAAAACAAAATTGTTATTTTTATTCAATTCCGAGCATTTTCATATTTATCTACCTTTTAAACCTTCTCTGGACTTCCACAAATAATTCAAGACCAAAATTAGCCAAATCGGTCTAGCCGTTCTCGAATTTTAGCGAGACTAACGAACAGCAATTCATTTTTATATATATAGAAAAAGAAAATAGGAAATTAACATTTGTATGCGATTACAGTAATTGTCTATGATTACAGTAATAATAATGTCTACGTTTGAAATACAAATTTACTTAATCTCTTCAAAGTTGTTACATTATCATTAGTGCGTTCAACAAACTGTATTTGTACTAACGAGTATCATACAAGTATTATATTTAACTACACGTTGGAGTACGTATAATCTCCAAATTCAC
This sequence comes from Bombyx mandarina, assembly GCF_003987935.1. Next base: position 2,566,511 of record NW_021011498.1, on the reverse strand, counting down.
ACACACAGCCGAAGCTGTGAGAAACAGTCAAACGAGCCGAGCCTTGTAGAGAGTACTTAACGATAGAGAGCGACTTGGCTCTCTACCTCTTGCATTGCTGACGTCCATGAGCATGCTCGTCTGCCTAATAGGGTAATAAAAAAAACGCAAATGTCCTCGAAATGTAAATTACCACAAAACAAAATACAGGGACACCACAATCCTTATTTGCAGAATAGTTCAATTCATATCGATCACAGAGTAAATATGTACGAAGATAGCGCACGACTGGATGTAACTCGTGATTTATTTATTTATCTTATACTTATCTTATTTAATTATACGATTTACATTATTCAAAGGCATAATTCGAAACTAAATTTCAAATTGCAGTGATGAGCGGTAACAATAATAATTACACAATATAACATTATATATGTATACTGTGAATTCTGCTGCCCGTTAGAAGCATTAGTCATAGTTTCAAAATTTTATGTTAGTAACACCCAAAGAAGTGAAGAGAGTTTTGAGTGCCTTACAACAGAAGTAGCTAGGATTGCTAAATAGGTTACAACAAGCGATTTATCCATAATATCAAATATTATCACGAGATTTGAGTTGAAAGAAATTAAAATCGTACAACAAAATCACACCCTGTACTGTCCAGATAGTATTTCTGATAGGACATCATTTTAAAAAATACTTTAAAATATTTCTGTGATGTTGAGACTGGACAAAATGGCTGAGTTTGAAGTCATTGTGCATCCGGATTCATGTCGTGCATTGAAAATCTTCGAGCGTTTAAGAAATAAATTAAATCAGCATTATAATACTTTTTTTTATTTCAGTGTAAATAAAGTCCAAACGCTCATCAGATCGTGTCCCGGAAATTTCCAACTTAGACTCTTGATTTTATTTCCCAACCTATGCTGATAGCCTTGAGAGGCTATTTCAGCTTCTCCTTGATGTGTAGGTGAGCTCACGGGGCTCAAACCGGGAGTGTTGCTAACACTAGCCCTAGCAAGAGCAGCGCTTGGCAGAATCTACCACCGGAAGATCCGGCGAGAAACTCAGTGGGCCGTCCCCCACTGGGACACGTGGGCACGTGGGATGTGTGTCTATGGGTTAATTCACTCGTCGAGCCCTTCGTCGCAAGCGGCGGATTCGACGAGGACGATGACCGGTGCTTGTGGTACCTAAAAGCAGCGTTGATGGATCGGGAGGATCCGTAATGACGTGTTTTACTTCATCATGGCTATCTATACTAAATACAAAGGACGTACGACCGAGTAAACCGGGGGATTCCATCACGGAGCAGGTAACAATTTTTTCAAGAAAAACCCAAACTAACCCGTATTCACAGTTTCAATGAATAAAGGAATAATATTTAATAAAAGGGAACCCATTTTAAGGCGCATAGTGATTTTGTCCGGACGGAAGACGATGACATCTCGACGGGCATAGGTAATCGCTCGACAACTGTTCCGCAAACTCGTCCATACTACGACATCAAATAATGAACTAATTTAAAGAACCGAAAAAATAATTCTTTCTTTTTTTCCTTTTAACACACGAACTGGAACGATTAGTTAAAACCAGAAACCCGCCAACAGAGGTAAAAAAACAACAACTGCCAATCAGTATCCGAGAGTAACCAATTTAACGCTACTGGTTATCATTAATTAAGTTCATTAAAAAAGGAAAAAAAAAGATCGACTGTTTCGTAAAAAAACAGGGATGGCCGCTTCATTTCGTTAATTGGTAACGCACCAGTCTAATTACTCGATACGCTAACGATCAGATGAAGATAGATAGCGATTACAATTGTAATGGGTTCGTACTTATTTTAATGAATACTCGTGAAATAATTGTTGGCTATTAAAATTTTGAAAGACGTGTACATTAATACATCAAAGAAATAATAATATCAGAATTGCATCCAAAAATGTTTTGAAGTAATGACTAATAATACCTACTCTAATATCTCTACTAAAAAAATATTAATCGAGTTATTTTTTTTCAAAATCGAAACAAAAATAAATCGAACTTTTCCTAGTATAATCCAAACCAAATATTTACCATTAGTCCCATTTAGTCCGATAAGTAGTAAATGCACAAGCACAAGAAACACGAATTGGTTCCTTCCATTTGCCGCGTTATCGCACTCATTAACACCAGCATCCATCATACTGCACTGAATTACGCTAGTTTTTCACAACATGGATAATTTACATGTTTAACATTTCACTGTCAAAGTAACCTTCTGTTCACACGATACTGATCTATGACGCGAATTTTAAATTTCAAATATGTATTCCAGAATTTTGTATTCTAAATTCAAAAGTTCGGGGAACATCGCGTTTGACGTGGGCTTACGAACGTGAGTCGGTCACACGACCATCCAGCTTCGGGCCTTGCGTCGTACTATCGCGCCCTCCCTCATCTGTGTTTACTCTTTCCTAAATGGGGGGCTCGAGGCGCCTTTACGAACTAAGCTCATATATCTATTATGGAATAATAAGTCATTATGACCTAATTCAGTCGTGTCGTTGTCGCTTCGAACAAGTAGTTTTGGACTTTAGTTGACGTAATTGACGCTAAAGTTATTCAGAATTTGCACTAACTGATTTTACTTCTACTACTACACTATAATTTACATATTAATTTTGCATAATAGGTTTATATTAAATAAGCTTTAGTAATAATGTGGTACGGACAAAATATTTTTACATTTTATCTTATGGCTGCCCCAAACTTCAAACCGAAACGTTATAGATAGCTTCACGGCAAAAATAGGTAAAGCGGTAGTACCAATTCTGTGTGGGCTCAAAAGACTCCCTACCACCAGTAATAATTAGCCGCCCACCAATAACTAGCAGTAATTAAAATTTCTATTTCAAAAAATAATTAAAAATTGTTAGAAGGCTTCCGAGGAATTGAGTTATTGGGATGAAAAAAGCTACCTCATACCTTTATTATTACGTTAAAGAAAAATTAAAAGAAATGCATCGAAACTCTTTGTAAAACTTTTTGTAATGAACTTAGCTGTTGTACCCAAACGAACTTGAGACGTCAACATCACGTAACTCCCTTGCCAAGGTTTTTTGTTTGAACACATATGAACCCCTGCCCCTACTATTAAAGTTTTCAAAAGCTTTAAAAAATGAAAGGAAACAAAATACGGCTTATTTCATTCGGCGCATTTGTCGAGTTAGCGCATGCGCACCAGGCGGGCTGGGCGCCGACAAAGGATCCCTGTCATAGAGTAACTCTATAACAAGTTTCGAAGTTCAGGTTTTTGTGATTTCTATCTCGTTCAATTATAAAATAAGCTTTGGCTTAAAACATATTCGTAGCGCTTACGTCCCACTAAGTGTATATCACTACCCATGATGACACATGGGGCCGAAGTCTTATTTTGAAATAAAGACTATCGGACCTTGCATTTGCAAGAAGCAATGAACACCATTTCAATTTCAAATCCATTTTTCTAATGCAAACCACTTAAATTGAGATATTTTTTGAGCGTTTGAAATCATACACAAACGCCTTAAAATTTAACAGCAACTTATATTTCATTATAATCAGGGCATTTAATACAAACTGTCACATTTAAAAATTCAAATTTCTAAACTTATCTACGTATATAATGAAATAGATTAAATATCACGTCCGTTCCTTTTATTTTTGTTTCCGAAATATTTTTTTATATTTGGATATTGTTAATTACTCAAATAGCATATCTATTGTGTTTTGGTTGTTTATGAAATCGAAACGCTCACAAGACTTGACGTTATTTGAATTGAATTTGACTTTGGATTTTTATTTTAATTTACTGTGATTACCTGTGAAATCCAAAAATAGGAACTGCGCTCATTTCATTTACCATTTAATTTACAAATACTTCTTCATACATTGATGCACTTATAATACGTTTTAAGCAATTGCAGAATAAAAAAACTGTTTTGCTAAAATTATTGCAAAACAACGTCCCATCTGTAGTAGCTCAAATCTTTGTAAATGCGCATAGACCTAAACAAAAAACGTTCTAATTTCAAACCGGTCGCCCCTCCGCCGCACGCGCTCCTGCGCATCCCTTTGCCCATTATTATGCTGAAGAGGTCATTCACAGTTCGCACACACACACACACACACAGACACATATTTCAGAAAAAAAAACAACAAAAGATTAGTCACCCTAAAATAATATTATATTGCACGTTAAAGAAATCTTTTGCAGCAAGAAACGTCTTACGTTTCTATCTTTAGTGATTTCCTGTACATTTTTTTATAAAATTTTATGTAGACAATATAAAAAAAATTACATATATTTCAAGAAAAAAGATAACTTTGACCATTTACATTTATTAATATAAAAGAAGTATCAGAATATACGCCATTAGCAATTTGTTTAATTTACCATACTATTTACTAATTCAACAACTCACGCAAAAAAAATGTGTATTGCAACACATTCTCATCGATTTATATCGAAGAGGATTCAACTATTAGAATACATACTGTCGAATTGTTAATATTGTATCTTTAGAAATAGCTTTCATCTTTATGATTCACAACTGAGATTTTTCGCAACGTGAATACGTCACTTCTTCAAATGCGCCAATAACCTAACCTAAGCTCACTATCTTATTGTAAATTTTATCGTGTTCAAAATCATGGGAATAATATAAAAGACTGTTTCTGCAATGATTAGGTGTACTGCAAAACATGAAGTTTTGACATACAAATTGCTTGAAATCCGTACATATTACTCTCAAAATTTGGTGACTTGCAACGCAGGTAGGTAACTGATAATTAGCAATATAATTCTTCATATACACAAAAATATCACATATAATACAAAATATATGTATGTATTTAAAGTCATAATGACCGAAATAATATTGCTGCCAACTAAAAAAATTGGATACAAACTGGTGAATACATTCAAATACATCAAGTGACCAGAAAGAATCAGAAATTTTACTTAATACAAACAAATTATACTTTGGTGCCGCAAATTAAGTTGAATTTCAAAAAGGCCGCAGATACATATAAGTGGAGCTTTTAGTACTTTTTACATCAAAGAGCAAAAAACTTGAGAACTTATAATGAGTTTTAAAGTAATAAAACTTGTCTACCATGATTTGTATGACATGATAATTGCGAAGTGTAAGATATTAAAAGGCCGGTACAAAAATAACTCAGCACGATAAATTCACTAATAAATAGTCATATATTTTATGTGTCTGTTTTACTTTTGAACTGGTATTATTTAGATTAAGAACAAGATCTTGAATTATGCTATTGCCTATATTGGTGGTGTGTTTGGTGTTTTTGGTGCTCTCTATGTTTTGTACCGTATATTTCAGTGGGGTGCTCTGTTGAATCATTTGAGACGACCCGATCATCTTCTTTACCATTACACCACTCCCCACCGGAGCTAAATTAACTCCTGCTATTTATATAAGCTGGCTTTAACGAGAGTGCCTTAATGGATCATGTTTTTCCATGCACCTTGGGTAGTATGTAAGGTCCGATATGATATTTCCTCAGCACTAAAGTATGAGAAGTGAAAGTATGACATTTTCTCCGATCGAGGTTTGAAAGGAATACTTTGGAATTGGCATTAACTTGGCTGTGCTTAATATTACTAATGATCACGCGGTATGCTAATTATTTACCGTTAGGTGGGCCGGAGAAAAATGAAATAATAGAACCATGGTAACCGATATAAGCCGAAGGATTGCGAAGATGAAGTGAAAGCGGTCATGGTACATTTCTCGAGGAACAGAATGCCAGTAGGTTAAAAAGCTCGTTGGTTATGACCGCGCATCAAAAGGTGGAGCGTGGGTCAACCTATCTGGTCATTGTAACAAGCCTTGGAGTAGGTTTGATGATAATGAGGGTACCGTAGACTTGTGTGCCTTTCAAAACTTCAATTTGCTTAAATCTTATATGTTATCGAAATGTTTAAAAAAATAATTCCAACTACCATTAAAAACGGGTCTAACACTTCGAATGAAAAAGTATTATTCGTAGTTCATTAATTGCTAATGTTGAACGTATTAATCTAAGTCGATAAATTCTCTAACTAAACTGCTCATAGATTCTTAGCAGGCAGTTTTCTAATAATTTACGGTTCGTAATCAAATTAAAACTGTCGGTTACATTAAAGTGTGATAGTTTTACGACCTCTATCTCACAAACGGACTGTAAAATCATCTCTCAATTAAAACAACGACTAATTGGACCGGTTTCAAGATTTGCATTTTATCGACAATGTGGAGAAAACTTAGGTCCGCAACACCATGTCCACCAGTCTGCAGAAATTTCACAAACTGTATTTATTTAAATCATTTTAACTGAATTTCAGTAGATTACCGAACAAGTTTTAGGGGCTGGTTGTGACCATAGAGCCATAACGGATCCATTTATCGACCCGTGGTACACCCAAAGACACGTGTATTTTTTTTTTAAATATTGATACAGGATTTTATATTAACAGACTATCTTGTAAAAAAAACGAAACGAAACTAGCTAAGTTGGCAAGTAAGAAAAATTTAAAGTTAAGTCTTTAACTTACAGTATTATAATCAGTCAATTAGAATCAAATTATTTTATACAAACGGGCAAAAGATACGAACGTATTATTAAAAATTATATAACTGTAATCCGTTTAATGTAATCTTGGCTTGGTTTAATAAAACATTGACCTACATGTTATTCTATAGTTTTTTGTGTTCCTTAGAACAAACTTGTTACGCAGTGGTTCTCTGTGAAATGTTTTCTCAGATTTATTGTACCTATGCTTTTACTCCTAGTCTAAATTTGTTATTAATTTCATATATTATGAGCCAGTAAAGGGCAGGCATCATTCTTCAGCACGATCTTATTTTCAAATATTTATTAAATACTAGCTGACCCGGCAGACTTCGTAGTGCCTCAATCGATAAATAAAGGACCTAAACTTTTGTATAAAATAAACTTAAAACAAACAAAAGGAATGCGTCCGACGCGGGATACATCAAAGGAAAAACAAAATTGTTATTATTATTTAATGTGTGTTTTCATATTTATCTACCTTTTAAACCTTCTCTGGACTTCCACAAATAATTCAAGACCAAAATTAGCCAAATCGGTCCAGCCGCTCTCGAGTTTTAGCGAGTCTAACGAACAGTAATTCATTTATTAGTTATATAGGTTCGACCTTTTCAAATATAAAATTAATGATCGTTTTGTGAATATGTAAATTTTATAATTTTCGAACAACTTTTTCGATTTTCAATTGCGTAAAACCTCATTCGAAATATTATGACAAACCTTAAAAATAATTGCCAAATCCAATGGCCATTCTGATTATTATTTGTATACGCATTTTCTACAACACAGTGAAAAACTTTCACCGAGTGTAGTCGGACACTTGTTTATTTTTAAAATTATGGCTAACGCAACTCAGGTCTCTTCTATAAGATTAGTTTTTGGTATAGTCTTTCATTCAATGCAGCTGAAACTACTACTTTATTTCCATTTGTCTCCAAACAAAAAAAGGGTCGTTCGTATTGTCAACAATCCCGATTTTACGGACAGTTTGTCTTCTAAGGCAATAGAAAAAAACTTCCACCTGACATCTCAAACTGGTGTCGTTTATATCGTGATGTTCATTGACATCCGATACTTGATGGGCGATGGAGCTAGTCTATCTTCTATAACAGGGGTCACCAAATGGCGGATCGCGGTCAGCACCCGGACCGCTGACCCATTTTGTGAGAACCGCGAGTTTTTTTTTTTCTTTTTTTTCCTACCTATGCTGATAGCCTTGAGAGGCTATTTCAACTTCTTCTTGACGTGTAGGTGAGCTCACGGGGCTCAAACCGAGAGTGTTGCTAACACTGGCCCTAGCAAGAGCAGTGCTTCGCAGACTCTACCACCGGATCGGAAACGCGATCCACTGAGAATATCCGGCGAGAAACACAGTGGGCGGTGGCTATGGGTTAATTTACTCGTCGAGCCCTTCGTCGCAAGCGACGGATTCGGTGACGACGGTGATGGGACGATGAGAGCACAGCAACTTGCACTACAGAGTACGAATGTTTCCAGTGAAGAGTTCTAGATAAAATTTGTGTATGGTAGTAAACCAGAACTAAAAAAAATTGTTTGGGCCAACATAGTCAACTATCTAACATACTTGTCCAACATCACTAAGTTATCTGTCATGTAATCATCCTGCATAAGTTGAATGATGGTTGAAAGATACAAAACAAACAAAACAACATTGAACCAAATTCAGAAAATTTGTAATCCGTGAAGAAAAACAGAAGCCATAGTATGTCGCCTACCAGCTACGTGATACGTGCACATACTAGTAATGCATGAAAATATTCACTAAAGCCTGAACTCTCGGGTGCTATGAGAATTTACTTAAACAATCAGAAAATATAAGGAAGCTGGTGGCTCAAAAGCTCAACCTAAAATGGACACATATTTTTATGGTCCTCTCGAAGGAGTCCATAAAACGAACTTACTCTGAATAAATAAGAATGTGTGTTACAAAACAAAATCGGTCTTTTCTAATTTAACACGATGCTTATCAGTGGAGTTTCTGTTTTTTTAGTCGCGTCGGACTAGCAATATTTCCTTAATAAAAATAGTAGCTTGGAATATTAAAAATAATACAACTAAAAATGGGAGATGATTCATTACTATAGCTGGTTTATAGCTGGTCATTTTCGTCGTTTAGATATACTTACATCTTCTGGGCAGTTATTAAAATTTAATATTTATAATTCGCGTCAGTAATGTGATTAAGGATTACTAAAATTTTTTTAAAAAAAAAAAACTAACCAAATACCCTTTCATAGAAAACCCAACTAAAAAATAGAAAATAAATTTTAATAAATTTGAATTAATAATTGTGTAAGAAAAAATGATTTTATTGTAAAAAAGCGTGGGGTGCTTTTCAGGATATTATCAAAATAACCCTTCTACTCATATCTGTTCATAAAATATTTATAACTACTAATACCATGCACTCATTATCACCATAATCATTTTTTAGTTGAATTTCCATTTTTTCAATAATTTATTTTTTTAATTTTTTTTAAATATTGCATTGTCATCGGTCCTTAATAAGTATACCCAATTTCGAGTTTATATAGTAATCCGACGTTTTGAAGGGGGTCAAAATCATGTTCAAAGATTCCGTTACATACTAACATACGTACGTCTGAAGCTAATAAAAGCGTATTAAAAATGGAAACATTTTTATTTATTTTTAAGTAGGTAAAATTCGCTGTATTATTCAATTTTTGTTTCGCATTTCACGTTTCAAAATCAGAGCGTTAACTTTCAGAATAGACACTCTCTGATTGATGAGCAGACAACTGCCGTGTTTTGCATTCAGCTATTTACGGGCATTTCCTCCGCTTAACCCGACTGCCAGCGGTGATTAATGGAGTTGGGGGTCTATTACCGTAGTGACTTGAAACTTTGTTCATTACCATCAAAACATTTCTTAACAGTTTTGCTTACAATTTCGGCAGCAATACATGTAAATCAATGCTTGTGTACTAATGTCGAATGTATTTTGAAGTAAACACATTTTTATCGGCTGGTATTTTCATTTAATTTTTTTTTATCAGAACGCAACAAGCTCTAGGTACTTGACTCTGTTCTAAACTATTAAATACTCTCTAAGCATTTTGTGTCCGTTTCCTTGTTTTTTTTTATTGCTTACCCATATAAGCATAGGACGAATAAAATAAAATCTGGAAGGACCATAACATTACCCAGAAAACAAAGACAAAACTGGTGCTCACTCTGGTCTTTTCCATTTTTCTATACGGAGCGGAGACCTGGACCCTTAAAGCAGCTGATCGCAAACGCGTGGATGCTTTTGAGATGTGGTGCTGGAGAAGAATGCTCCGGATACCTTGGACAGCGAAGAGAAGCAATCAGTCTATCTTAGATCAACTGCAGATCAAGACTAGACTGTCCACACTCTGCCTTCGCCGCGCACTCGAGTACTTCGGTCATATTGCTCGGAAAACGCCGGATAGCTTAGAAAGACTATTCGTGACAGGGAAGATCGAGGGAAAGAGACCACGCGGGCGCAGTCCGACAAGGTGGTTCGACCAAATCCGCACCACACTAGAGATCCCATTCCACGACGCCCTTCATGCGGCCAATGATCGGAGGCGCTGGCGGGACATCACAAGGAGTAAAATCATGTCGAATTATAATGGTCACGACCCTCAGCAGTGAGGAAACGACGCGAGGAGGAGGAGGGTGGACGAGCTCACAACCCACCTGGTGTTAAGTGGTTACTGGAGCCCATAGACATCTACAACGTAAATGCGCCACCCACCTTGAGATATAAGTTCTAAGATCTCAGTATAGTTACAACGGCTGCCCCATCCTTCAAACCGAAACACATTACTTCACGGCAGAAGTAGGCAGGGCGGTGGTACCTACCCGTGTGAACTCACAAGAGATCCTACTACCACCAGTAAATATTTTTGATTTTCGCAGTATTTCACGATTCAATTTATAATTAAATTACTGTATTAAACCTCTGGCCAATAGCTGGTAATTTATCATTGCGTCGGGAAGGGCATGAGCCTGGCGCCTGCGCCTACGCATGACCTGTACAAAGCCGCCGAACCAAAGTCGGTGCCTTTTGATTTGCAACCTGCTAACAGTAAAAGATTTCTCTGCACGCCATTGTACATCGCGTGTGATTGAAGAAGTCGTTCCAGAGTAATTGTAAATAGCGTGAATGACGAAGTGTTTTGTTTCATTCAAAATTGCGTTACGGAATCGATTACTTCCGAGATTTAAAAAAAAAACTAGTGACAAAGACTGTTTCATACTTTTTTGAACTTGAAAAATTCAGTTATTTGTATTGAAAATGAAACTTTGAAATTTATTAAAATTATAATAAATAGTTTTATAATCTACTTCGAACGATCTAATTCGAAGGTCTGTATTGTAAATACAGGGCGTTTTTCCTTAAATAATTCATTTGATTGTTTTTAATTTTTTTCGTAATCTATATTTCTATACTAATATATAAATCTACAGTGGTTTTTACGGATGTTCCGTTATAATTACTGAACCATGCATCCGATTGACTTGAAACTGACTTGATTGAATTGATTCATGTAGAAAATACATGTACTTAGGCTAATATTTATATGAGTGTTGGACTCCCTAATAATAATGACAATAAATAATAATGTTAATTTTAAATGCCCAGCGAAGCGGGCGAGTTCGGCTAGTTCGTATATAAAACCGTCTGCTAGGTAACGTTCGTCCGTGCTTTACGAGACCCGAGTGCAGAGACGTACTAAAAACTTGTTCATGAGTTGCTTAAACCTTTATTTTAATTTCCTTACAGACGCCAAAGCCGGTGTTTCCTCGGAAAAAATTAAGTACCTGGCACGTGCAAGAAATAAATTGTGACGGTTTACGACCAACACAAACTCCTGTTACAAACCTTTAAAAAAAGTTTTATTTCCTATTTAGTTTCCAAATGCAAACACCTAATTGAATGATTTCACTGCGCAACACTTTTTTCCCTACTTCTTCGCTGATAGCTTAAGGGGCAACTACGCCCGGACTGGTTGGTGAGCTCACGGGCTCAACTTGCGAGAAGTAGCACTAGCCCTAAAAAGAGTAGTGCTTCGCAGAACGGTACTTGACGGTAGGCAGCGACTTGGCTGTACCCCTGGCATTGCTGAAGTCCATGGGCGACGGTAACCACTCACCATCAGGTATACTCGTCTGCCTACAAGGGCAATAACAAATAAATAAAAAATCTACATATCAACGGATCGGAATCGCGATCCACTGAGATATTCCGGCGAGAAACTCCGTGGGAACTCTATGGGTTAGTTCGCTCGTCGAACTATAAGTCGTAATCGACGAGATCCACAAGGACGGTGACCGGTGCTTGGGGGGTCTAAAGGCACCGAGAGTGGATCCGCGGTTCCGACAAGACATATATCGGGCGACGACGACTTTGAGTTGCCCCGTCGCCTGGGTCGGATAAGTAATTAGCGGCAGCCACGATAAGGGGATTATCGTGTCGCGCCGCTTTTTCAAAGTAGTATCAACACTGATCAGGCCATAAGAACTCGATTAACTATTACTGTTTTAGACACCTACCCTCATTAGTAAACATTTGTTTCGGTTGGTCTTAGATTACTTGTCATGTGTTAATAGGTATAGCCACGGAATATGTAATTATCTATTCCGTAGGTATAGCTATAGATAGCATATAAATTAATTGTTTTCGTATTTATTTCAATTTTGTGGATTAAAAGTAACTGTTGAGATTGTCTGCTTTCTTACTTTTGTTTGCATAGGGCGGTCTTTTTTTGAAAAAATTAAATTACGTCAAAAATAAAATTCTTAGCGAATATAATTATTTTAATTAGTTGTTTTTGCTAACGAGTCAGGCATAAAAGTAAAAAATCTTAGTAAAGTCAAATAGGAAGTTCCAAATTTGTTGTCCAAGGTTTTTAACGCCTAAAATATTTCTGTTCTTTTTCTATACTTTGGACAGTTACCTTGATCATTTTTGCATTTGGAGTATTTAGTTAAGGTATGGTATGTGAATCACCGCCGCGTGTCTGGTTGTAGTGTTGACCGCGGGAACCCCCCTACTCTGACCGGGTTCTGACTCCGGACGGAGATCGGACGTCGGGTGTAAGAGTGCAGGAGAGTCGTTTAGTACGGTAGGGCCTTAAAATTCCTTGGGCCTGCGGTCTGCTCCCCCAACACCTTGCAGATCGTCAAGTCTCACATACCCCACGCGCTCCTAGACGCGGGGACCTCGTAGGAAGTTCGGCGCCCGGCCCGAAAAAAAAAAGGTGGTACGCGAATCACTTCAGACACCCCGTCCGCCATTACATACCCAACAATATGTCTTCTAAATTATTCTGTACTAACTAAGTTTCCGCCCACAACTTTGCCTACGTGGACTAGATTTTTATAGCGTGGGCGGAATCCCGTTCTGAGCAGTGGGATTTACTTTTCATCCCACCGCCTATGTTCTTTCAAGGGATTCAAATAATTTCCAAACCCATCCTTAGGTAATTTGCAATATCCGATTTAAACTCATGAAATATATTTGATGTGATGATTTGATGAGTTTATGACTCAATTATATTGTGTAACGACCTTCTCAGCCTCCGAACCCGAACGCGTGTCTGCTTGGCGGCAGTATTACGCGGATGGTGGTGCTTACTTGTCCGGACTCATTCACCATATCACTAATTGTTTGTAGTGTAAAAATGATCGTGTGAATTTAACCTAGAAATAATTCCTCGGGTTAGCGCACAGCTTAGGTAAAAATCTATACTTATATTATATATCTATACCAATATTTTAAACCAAGAGTTTGTTTGTTGTTGATGTTGTTGAACGCGCTAATCTCAGGAACTACTGATCCCATTTGAAAAATTATTTCAGTGTTAGATAGCCCATTTATTGAGGAAGGCTATAGGCTATACAACACCATGCCAAGACCAATTCAAGCGGAGCACCAATAAAGAATGTTTAAAAATCGGGTTTTTTTCCCTTTTGAGAGCTTCCGCTGCGTGCACTGCAGAAACGGTTAAAGTTTCGCTACAATAATGTATGACAGAATAGTTCCCCTATTAAAAATCTAAAAAAAAGTCCGGGTCAGCATATGTCTAAATGTTAAGGTTATTTCACTATAAGGTTTTTTAAGCTAATCAAATTTGTTTTAAAATTAAGCATTATTTGTGAACTATTTCACGCAGACGAAGTCGCGGGCAAAAGCTAGTATTAATATTTAGCTAGGTTTGCTTATGTTTATTAAAAAATAAAACACACAAATCTGTAATTACTTCACTAATCATAACCTTGTCATTACCAAATAAACAAGACGCGATAGTTTCATTCTTGAACTGAACTTAATCTTGACCTGAACAAAGAAATATGCCTTTTTAAAATAGGGGCCTATTTTCTAGTCGTACTAAATGTACAAGAGTATGTATACGAATAGACCATTATTCCTTTGTTTACCGTATCTAGGAAACAATGGAGTTCCACACACGACAGTGGACGAGTTAAGTGGCTATTTATTAGCACTGCATAAGGATTTGTATGTGCTAGACTAGTCTTAACGTTACCCAACTGGTTTTGCAAGCCAAATTAAGTTTCATAAATTTTTAATTTTAGTGTTGTGTTAGTGAAATTTCGAACCAAACTCTAAATATGCATGTTCCAAAGTACTATAATATTGTGTCAGTCCTAACTGCATTGATTCTTTTTTTATTGCTTAGATGAGTGGACGAGCTCACAGTTTACCTTGCATTAAGTGGTTACTGGAGCCCATAGTCATCTACAATGTAAACGCGCTATCTACCATGAGATAAGTTCTAAGGTCTCAGTACAGTTACAACGGCTGCCCCACCCTTCAAACCGAACCGCATTACTGCTTCACGGCTGCAAGAGCTCCTACCACCATACTTATTTTTAAGCTTTTACTATTTTGAGTAAAAGCTTTCGATTCTTCTTTTTTCGATTCGCTTTTTTGTACCCAACCATGGATAATGTTCTGAAGAATTGTTTGAGAGGATTCCGTCGATATTCACCATTAAATCTTCCGCTACCACCACAGAGATTATACCTACGACCTAGAACCACTACGTTCATCTACACTACGTTTCCAGAGGTATTTTTTGCCACGTACCGTCTGACTCTGAAATTAACTTTGCTTTTTTTACTGGTGGTAGGACCTCTTTTGATCCGCACGGGTAAGTACCGCCGCCCTGCCTACTTCTGCCGTGAAGCAATAATGCGTTTCGGTTTGAAGGGTGGGGCAGCCGTTATAACTATACTGAGACCTTAGAACTTATATGTCAAAGTGGTGGCGCATTTACGTTGTAGATGTCTATGGGCTACAGTAACCACTTAATATCAATTGGGCTGTGAGCTCGTCCACCCGTCTAAGCAATAAAAATAAAATAAAAAAAAGCTAAAAATATTTTCTGAGCACTAAGACATATATTTAGTCACATAAGATTTGAAGAGTCTATAGCGATAGACAGTTGCTTAGCTCTGCTTCTCGTATTTCTCTATGCTACTCTACCTACATATACTAGTTTGCTTTGAAAGACAAAAATCCTAATAAAACGCAAATTATTTTTAACAAAAAAATTAACTTCAATTTTCGATGTTATTGTATTAAAGCTCCATTACTCTTGTAAATAAGTTTTTTCCTGTCATTTGTTTTTATGTTGTTGAGGTCATTTTAGTTGTATTTTAATACTGGTATACCAGGTTTGCTAAGACGCAGAAGTACGCATGACCATAAGCGGGCTTATAATGCGCTTAATATTTTACAATTTTCTGTAATCCATCGGGAATGCGATGTAAAAATATAATTTAGACATCCGTGAGATGAAATTTAAGCTTAGGACTAAAATAATGAGAAAATCGACATGACATTAAGTTTGTTCACAACAACAAACAGAACGAGATGTGACAGGCGGAGGATTACGTGGATCGCAAGAATTAATATCAGCTTTACAAGCTACCATCGAGAGAGCCCTTACTATGAATTAAAATCTCGTTTACTGTCGCATATCTTCAATATTGAACCAAAATCTTATATGTATCAAAAGTATAACCAAGTCGAAATGTCAGACTTCCATAAAAAGAACGTATCAAATATCGGTTTGATGAATATGAAATTCATTCTTAGTTTCATTATGACTATGGATAATTTTTACTAGTGGTAGGACCTCTTGTGAATCCGCACGGGTAGGTACCGCCGCCCTGCCTATTTCTGCCGTGAAGCAATAATGCGTTTCGGTTTGAAGGGTGAGGCAGCCGTTATAACTATACTGAGACCTTAGAACTTATATCTCAAGGTGGTGACGCATTTACGATGTAGATGACTATGGGCTCCAGTAACCACTTAATAACCATGTGGGCTGTGAGCGCGTTCACCCATGCTAAGGAATAAAAAAAAACGGTAATAGCATCACAATCACTTATACGGATATATCCAAATCCATTATTAAATTTAAGAACACTAGGTAAAGAAACATTTCTGTACCTTTCAACATATAGTTGCTATGACTATCCTAGATGACTTAAAGTACATTAGTAATGGTCCTTGTGCTCCGTTGTAGGATGAAAAACGGTTTTTTGCAAGGAAAACTTTCCCCGCTCGCAATATCCAGACTAAGCCGGATTTGCAACTCACTGCTACTTCTTGGTGCTTTTCTGTTTAATTAAAAGTCTTTTATGGACAGCCGAGGGATCTTTTAAGTGAATTTTAAAGGCATTAGAACGTGAGATGTTTTTATTTGTTGCTATAGCAGGACAGTAAGTATTTATTTTTTCTTAAAGCAAATACGTATTTTAAAATTTTCCAGAAATATTTACTGAAAAAGATTTACTTAAATCATGGCATATTTAAAATTCACTCAAAACAATTTATAAATTGTGCTGAACCAAAGCCAAATTTTCAATCAGAATTTAAATTCATCTAATTAAAAACGAAATCATCTGTGAAAATAAAAATATTTTACCTTTATTAAAATCCATAACAATAATAACAAAAAACAGATAGATAACGAACCATTATTTTCATCCACTCCCATCAACAACATCAAATATTATTCGATACGAATAAAACCATTCGAAATACTTTTTTTTTTGGTCGAAAACCCAATTTATTTCGAACAATACGATAACCGAATGACGTATTCAATAGCCTTTTGTTATTTGAACAGAATTGATTCGACGATTCAGGATTCTTATCGTATAGAAGCGGCAATAACAGCGACGCGAGAAGATAACAAAATGAGATGATATGGGACTATTGAGGTAGAATGGGACGAATCGGTTGTTGGTCATCATAGACTTATAATAAATCACACTTTTGTACCAAAAGCGTAGAGTATATATTCAAGAAAGAATACTGACATATTAATACGCTTTTATTAGCTTCAGACGGTATGTTAGTATGTAACGGAATCTTTGAACATGATTTTGACCCCCTTCAAAACATCCGATTAACTCCAAATTTGGCATACTTATTAAGGACCGATGACAATTCAATATTTAAAAAAAATATTGAAAAAATTTAAATTCAACTAAAAAATTAAAAATAATTTTTAATAAATTTGAATTAAAAATAGTGTAAGAAAAAATGATTTTATTGTAAAAAGGCGTGGGGTGCTTTTCAGGATATTATCAAAATAACCCTTCTACTCATATCTGTTCATAAAATATTTATAACTACTGATAACATGCACCCCACGCTTTTTTACAATAAAATCATTTTTTCTTACGCTATTTTTAATTCAAATTTATTAAAATTTATTTTCTATTTTTTAATTGGTTTTTCTATAAAAGCGTACTTTTTTAATTTTTTTAAACTATAATTAATTTTTATATCATTAATCGATTTTTATGTGGATGATATCTATAGACAACCTAGACAAATTATTATCAAGTATTTTATTTGAGTATTATCATACTACATAATACTTTATATAAAAAGAGCTAATTTGAAAAGAAGCATTAGTACTGAACAGCTTATTAATTAAGAATACCATTGGTACTTTTAAAGGCTATTCAAATGAGCTAGTTCCACGAATAGCTTCAGTAACTTTAACAGCTTTGCTACGTTTAATTATAAAGATATGCAAATATGCGAGGACGCTTTTAAAAGTACAGACAAAAGTTTCATGAGCAATTTTTGTTTTAATTTATTGTCACTCAATGCTGCAAAATGTGGACATTATATTATTTATCCGTTGACAGAAACTAATTTCCTACTTTTCAAATCATTTCGTTCTAAGGTAACTTGATGATAAACAAAAGATTGATTAAATTAAAAACATAAATTTACATAATCATAAAATTATTTTAAAACATTTGTTAAATTCCATAGGTCTATCGCAAAATGATCAAGCAAATCTTCATTTCACAGTGAAATCTTAGGATAAACCATTCTTACTTATTTGATTACTTGATACCTAAATATAAAATCAGTCGCTTAATCAAGAGAAGTGCTTGCCACGAAAAGTGATGAAAATAGCTACTCGTGAATTCATTCGTCTAAATAGGACGGATATTCGGAATCTATATATTGAAAAGTAATATGGGTAAAAGAAACCAAGTCACGATCACAGATATCTACTGTTTAAATCTACTCGATTCTCGTAAAGAAGAAAAATAAGAATTTCTCGCACGTACTAAGAAAGTTAGGGCATGTAACAAATGAGACGTAGAAAAATCGTCAGAATATGTGCGCTGAGTTGATTTTCCTCGAAAGCCTCTTCGTTCCTTCACGCTTTTTGTCATCTAACACATGTATGTTGCGAGAGATTAATGATCCACGATAAATTTTCCTTTTACAAAATATCACACGAAACGAAAGAACTTCATATTTCCATTACGATTTCGGATGACAAATTCATTTCGTAATGGCGTCCGGAAAATGAGTTATTTTTATATTCAACATTCACAAATCGTGATTGCAATAGAGAAATGATTATGAATAATTTAAAATTCAGGATATGTACGTCCCCTTTTAATTTACGTTCCATAAAGCAATACCTAAAATTAACACGTCCATAAAAAAAAACTCTCAAAAACAATAACGTGACTAATTTGAAATTTTGAATCTGTTATAAAAGATAATTTTCTTTGAATGCCTTACGATTTTTTTGTTAAATGTTACGGCATTTTGAGCTCTATTAGTTGGAGCATAATGCAGATTGGTTTCCAATAGTGGTATATTAATTGATAGGACGCTTGTAATACCCTAGGGTTGTATTAATTTACTGGTAGCAGGTCTCGGTAGCGGAACCACAATCATCCCTGAGGCATTTGGAAATATATTTATGGGACCCGTAGGACTCTTATTTTACAGTTGTGTTTCTAATCAACGTTTATCTTTACAAGCTTAGGGCGTGGCGTATCTCAATTCTAAATAATGATGTTTAAAAAATAAATCACAGTTGTGTAACAACCTAAAAATGTCATATTCAGTGCGGACACCATACATAATTATAATTAGATTGCATGTTTAAGGCATTGGTATACAAGTATAAATTATGATGAAAATTTAAATATTCATGGCGATCAGTCAGTCTTCTTTGTTAACTTGATTTAGAAGTTATATCAAAACTTTTTCCCAAAAATTATTTGTTTCGAAATCCACATTAAATTTTTAGTCACACAAGTCAATCTTAATACGTTTGAGGAAATTGATTAGTAAACATAAAAAGTCGATTTGAGTGCCAACGAATTCATCAAAACTTCAAATCTTTTTCATAAAACACTAAATTTACGAGCTCATTTAAAATGAGCCCAGAAACATAAAATTCTGAGTATCTATATTTTATGACGACGAATTAACATACAAGGCGTGGGATTGCCAGAATGACGAAAGGGAAACTTTTAATATATTTTTATGAAAGGCATTTTCGCGCGTAACGTAAATGATTAATGGCCGCCCTTCAGGAGATGCGCTTTCTACCTTATTCGGGAGACGTTCTGTTGGTTCTTTTTTTTATTCATTAGACCTGTCTTATGTAATTTATGCAATATCAAGTCATTTATAAATTAGTTAGTTCAATTGTTTTCCTGGGCTTGCAACATTTTAACCAATTAAAAACGATGTAGTTTTGCGTGGATATTATCATGTAAGAAAGGCTTCAAACAATGCAAGAAAGAAATTTTCTGTCGTATTAATCAGTACCTAGTGGCTTGAATCCTATATTTCCCAAGATATTGTATATATAGGGTAAATTGGCTAGACGAATTCACATCCTACATTTTATCAAACATCGCGCTAGGGATGAGAGTGGTTATGGAAGGCAGTGGACACAACAGTTATCCAGTACAGCTCTAGGCTACAGCATATTCTTCAAGAATTAAAGGGTACATTAGTCAAACCCAGATAGCTTTGTTATCCTATACGATAACTACTAAATGACCCGTTAGGCCAATTTGAAGGTTTCCTCAAATTTTCATGGAAATTAACCCAGCCACTTCGGAATCCATAGGGATCATGCATAGATACACCTACACATTGAAATTTATATTTATTTAGATCAGGAAATTAGGTCGGACAATAGGTTAGGGAATGAATACTACAAAAACATCAAATCTAGCTCTTGTAGATTGGATTTGCATCCAAGTATCTTCTTATTAATTGCCAACGAGACTATGACCATTAAGATCTTTTAACGAACAGGCTAAAGTGGATGAAGTAATCATGAAAAAACCTAAAAGCCTAAAAACAATATTGTGATTGATTACGATAGTAAGTAAATACCTTTTAAAAAAATCAATCAATCAAAACTATCACTCGAAAATCTAAAACAACACAAACGAATATGTGATTTAAAACACAACAAACCCAATACGCAACGTTCACACGGTTCTAGAGAACAATTTCATTAAATGTCAATTAAAACTGAATTATTTGTTTGTTTGTTTACAGAATTACGTATAAACAAGCATTTATAAACCAAATATCAATATGAGAAACGTACATAAATCGCGGTCGAACGCGTCGCATCGTTATAAATGGGATATCCGATTTATTCCAACTGAAATCGAATCTAACACAAATTGGATTTTGAAATACGGCGTTTCATAACAACGTTCGCGTGTATCTATTTATTTGTATGTTGGATGCGCCATTTGATCTATTGTTTGTTTGTTTGAATTTTGTGTCTTGTTTATTTATAATATGAGCCGATTGGTTTTGTTTAATTCAAATATAAATGAAACGAATTTGAACCAAGACTTTTTGATTTTATTATAAAAACAATATTTAATGTGCATAATGTAAGGAAGGAAATAAATTGTGTTTTTTTTTTATATATTTGTCATAGTATAGTTCCGAATCGAAATTAATTTTACATTTTTAATATATTTTTTTTTTTTTATTGCTTAGATGGGTGGACGAGCTCACAGCCCACCTGGTGTTAAGTGGTTACTGGAGCCCATAGACATCCACAACGTAAATGCGCCACCCACCTTGAGATACAAGTTCTAAGGTCTCAAGTATAGTTACAACGGCTGCCCCACCCTTCAAACCGAAACGCATTACTGCTTCACGGCAGAAATAGGCAGGGTGGTGGTACCCACCCGCGCGGACTCACAAGAGGTCCTACCACCAGTAATTACGCAAATTATAATTTTGCGGGTTTCATTTTTATTACACGATGTTATTCCTTCACCGTGGAAGTCAATCGTCAACATTTGTTGAGTACGTATTTCATTAGAAAAATTGGTACCCGCCTGCGGGATTCGAACACCGGTGCATCGCTTCAACACGAATACACCGGACGTCTTATCCGTTAGGCCACGACGACTACAGACTAATATTAATCAAAGTGAATTTAAAGTTATCTTAATCGTTAAATTCAAAAATTGCATTTCGTATCGAAGTTTTAAAATTATTGCTCTTTCTAATCCTTTCTCTTCCTATTCCAAATTATCAGATCAGAATACACAAATCACTATAAACTACAATAACTTTTAGAGATAACAAAATCAGACAGACATGAATCAAAACTAATATGATATCACTTCGAAGATTGACTGGAGATGACTTGATATCTTATAGAATTATTTTACTCGTCATAAATCCAATAATATTGATACTAACATTCAACCAGTTTTTCTGAGATGTAATGAAAAAATATTTCCACAATTAAATAGTCATATAGCGTATTTAGAAATTCGATTGCCAAGAAAATAAAATTAAGCCCATATTTATCTCATTATATTATGGAAGATTACGAATAGAAATATAATAATAATTACCGTCCACGAAGAAAAATGAATTTAAATTACTTATAGCTTAATCAGAAAATGAAAGATCATTAATAGAGTTATTGTAATCTTTTGTGGCGATAAAATTATTTGTAAAGCACCAACAGATAAAACGAAAAACTCTTTCCTATAAATTTTAAACAAAATTGATATCGCTTCGCAGCCGACGGGGAATTGATAAATAAGCTCTTTATCAAACATCTTATTCTTGGTAATCACGCTGGGGATCTAGGGTGTAATGAGCCACCGACCAGCTGCCGTTTTATGGCAAATTCTTCCAAATTGTGCCCAAAGGCGTTGAATAGGAAATTTAAAACAGAGCGTTTAGATTTCAGACAATCTTCACATTTATCTTTCCATGGGCTTATCTTAAGTATCAGGTAGGAATAGAGTGAAATCTTTAGTGTGGAATTTGAATACGTTTCCTTGACTAAAATTTTTCACTCCTCTTATATATAGCCTTAGAAGATAACTATTCATACTTGCAATACAGAGCAGGCTAGGCACTCCATACACACAAATGCCGAAATAACTATCCTAATCAATGAATTCAGTATCCTTTTTTTAGTTTTAAATTTGTTTTAAATTAAATATACATTCTTCAACCAATGCTTAAAAGATGCTTCGAGTAATGAAATCCCAGACTTTTACAAAAAAAATAATCTCCTATAGTTTCCTTAGATTGTAAAAGCAATATTATAATACTTCTGTAAATCTTTGTTTGTGAGTTTAAAGCTTAAGGCAGCGTCTAAAGTTTTATCCGAGATCTTTCCGATTTCAATAAGGATAAATGCGTGATAGGTATACCTGGACAATTTGCGATTAAAATATTGCGCCTATCTACCACTTGACGCGATTCTAAAACAAATCATAACACATTAAAAACAATTAGTGAGTTTAAATTCAATTAAAGTTTAGATTCATTTTAAAAACGCACCATCCGGCTATGGAATGAGCTCCCCTCCACGGTGATTCCCGAGCGCTACGACATGTTCTTCTTCAAACGAGGCTTGTGGAGAGTATTAAGCGGTAGGCAACGGCTTGGCTCTGCCCCTGGCATTGCTGAAGTCCATGGGCGACGATAACCACTCACCATCAGGTGGGCCGTATGCTCGTCTGCCTACAAGGGCAATTAAAAAATAAAAATAAAATAAAAACTTGATATACCCGTAAGTAATGTAGTAAATATTATACCAGAGTACCTATTTCCACTTTAGTATATTTTATAGATTAGAAATTGTATTCTCATGCCACACGTTCAATAGTCTGATGATTTGTATTATTAGTTTTCAACACGCCCTCTCTCTTATACCAATTGAATTGAGATTTCGATCTTCTTTATTGAGTCGTAAATCGTTTTCATACTTATCACCCCTCAAACAGCTGCATACACAATGTTGGTTCCTACCATACGACACCATAATACTAGTTAAATATTTCGACCTCATGTCATGGTGATAGGTGATGGTATTCAAGCTGTGATGTAACAACTGTATGCTATATGGCGGCGAGCTTGAACGTCCATTTTCGCTATAAAGAACAGAGATATGATAAATCTCTTTTCTTCGTCTTCTTCTTATCAGCCCACAGACGTCCACTGCTGGACATAGGCCTCCCCCAAGCCTCGCCAAAAAGACCGGTCCTGCGCTGCCTGCATCCAGGCATCCAGTGTCGTCGGTCCATCTTGTGGGAGGCCTACCCACGCTACGCCTTCCGGTACGCGGTCGCCACTCAAGAACTTTCTGGCTCCAACCAAATCTCTTTTGGCCAAAACTAATTGGTCAGTCGGATTTGAATGTGGCTATTTCTGAAGTTTCATTTTCCTTAGGATAATATTACAAGCTTGCATTAGTTCAATGTCTCTATAATAGTCTACGGGATTTGTATATTTATTAAGTATAAAAATATTCGTACGGAAGTTTTCGTGACCAATAATTTGTATCTAACAGCAGAGTGCTAGTTATAATAATGTTTGTGTAAATGTCGGAAGCGGATTATAGCCTCGGAAACGACGCCATTCTTTAGGCGCCAAAACATTCCGATTGGCGCCTTTATTTTCTGACAACTTACCAACACTTATGTTAATATCGGCAAAAAAAACCTGAATAACTTAATCAATTATATTGTAATTCTAAACACATAAAAATTATGTATCATGTTTGTTTTTAATATTTTTTGCCCACCGCATCTATATTTTTAATCTCTCATGTTTTAAGTTGTAGTTTTAGTTAGCTTTATCTAACAAAAAACCGAATGAGCCATCTTAAAGATATCAAAAACACATCAATTCTTTTCTAAGTAATAAAATGCATGAAATGCGTAAAGATAAGACGCCAGTTTCAATCGATGTGAGTTCCAAGAAAACAGAGATAAAATAATGTAATCAATAGATTTTATACAGGCATAACTTCCGACAATTATCTCGTCGAAAAATGCAATTATAATTCAATTAACGAAGTAACGTTAATTGAATACATTTTTATCTCAAAAACCGGTAGCTAGTTCTTGAAATCAAATTCCCAGCAAATATAAAAGTACATACATATATATATTTAAATTTTACTCAATATTTTAGAGTTAGAACAAATTTTATTTCCCGGTCGATAACCTTTGTTGCGATTTGCAAGACGAAAAAAGGCACTAGAGAAAACGAAGTAAAAAGCGCGGAGGAGACGATAAGACCACCGTGAGCCCTCGTTATCTAAGGTCATAAATTACTCTGACACCCTTGGGGTGCAGGTAGGTGCCTCCCGTCCTTGGTACTTTGGGAGTGCTATGAGAATTCTGGGAAATGAACTGGCTACGTGATCCAATTGCGATTTAAGATGCATTCGATTTATGTTCTTTGGAATATTTTCTGACGATTTATTGAATAAACATCTATTGAATATAATATTTATAGGTAATAGCCGAAATCGCCCGCTTCGCTGGGCATTTAAAATTAAAATTATTATTTATTGTCATTATTATTAGGGAGTCCAACACGCATATAAATATTAGCCCATCCATTAACTAGATGTATTTTCTACATGGATACCAAGTTTCAAATCAATCGGATGCATGGTTCAGTAGTTATAACGGAACATCCGTAAAAACCACTGTAGATTTATATATTAAGTATAGATAAATACTACTGAGTAAGTATTTGAGCATTAATATTATTTCTTTAGCGATTTACAGAATAAAGTATAGATCGAATTGTCTAAATTTCCGAAACCTGATTTTTCAAAACTTCTAGACAACGTAGTTTAAGTTTCACAATAAATTTCGAAGCCACGCCGTCTGTGCTTTGACCACATTTCGACAGGCTAATACATATCGGTACAACAATGGCTGCTGTTTCAAATAACTTATTTCAAATGTACAGAAAAGAAGTTGTTTCTATTGAATAAGATATAAAGGTGATTTTTCAATAGCAATTAGTTTGTTAAACAGCAAACATAAGATTGTTTACAATGAATTTTGACAAATATCTGGAGGTGACGGTTGGCGGTTTCCCCAACGGATGCGTTTGACATATTATTATTGCTTCGATAGCGTTTCTCATATACGTTCATGAGAACTTTGACTTTTTAATAAATTATCATTAGTTCATTCATGTCAGCAGTTCATTTTTTTAAATATCAAAATCTAAGAAAATATCGGAATATGTTGTATTATTTTTGTTGATATGTCAAAGATTTTAATTAAGGACGCGCATTTCACATGTAAATTGCCGAAGATAAAAAATCTCAAGCGAAACTTTGAATAATTTTTCGCGTTTCCTAATTATTTTTCATCTTAACGGAATCACGTTCACGAATTTCCAAGAAGAAACATTGATGCGCACTGCGAACATTAATAAGCCAATTAGGAAAATGAGGAAGGAACAAAAATTTCTTTTCCGTTTCTCTCCCGACTGTCTTCTTCGTTTGTAGACACCGTTCATTTTTATACTAATGAGTACTGACATAGAGTTCAGAGGGCAGTCTCGCATTGATCTAGCAATTTGAGAAGATTACCTCGGAATATGAAAATTTAATCAAAAATTAGATTCGAGTCACGAGTTCCAGACGCATATTTCATTTTGTTTGAGACCGAGCTAATGGCAGTGAATATGGTATGCTGCATGAAGCAATCATAAAGGAATTGTTTTTGTATAAGAGCCAAACGTAGTACATATTTTGTAACTTAACGAAGTTTTTAATAATTTTTGACATTTTCACATAAATACACTTGTCAATCAGTATGTTTTTCATTTCGTTTTTGGAATGAAGTTCCTTATGGGACGATGCGGAGGGGTACCCTAACCGGGAAAAAAGGTCCGTAACGTAAGATTTTTATTATTAATGCACACAGTGTACGACTTAACTTTGTAATAACGTACAAAAAACAACATATTTTTTTATGATTCATTGACCACGATCTGAGAGCGTTCGCTTGCGCAATACACTAACTCTTATGCAAACAACCGTGAATGAAGCTTACCACAATAAGTTCGCACATTACCGAATGACCGTGGATTGTTGCGAAACCTCCAGTTTTATTTTCTTTATACCTCGAATAGAACTTAAAATTAATATTTTATATAATAAGGAACTTCGTTCATATCCGGTGTCCCACGACACCACGCATCTTTTTTTTTGTAGTGTAGGCTACACCATAGTTAGGTTTAATAAAATAAATTATAAGTCTGATAATAATTAGATGAACTTAACAAAAATACAGAAAAACTAACCGTGCGAGACGTATATTAATATCATTTTTCGTACATTCAGTCTCTCCAGGTTGCAGTCATGTGACCCTAGGCGAAAATAATTGGATTATGTACTGATCAAATTAAGAATGTCTCGGATATTTTCCGGGATCTGCACACGTTACACGAAAAATCCAATCTCGAATGACATCCGACTAATAATGGAATGAGGAAAGCATGCAATATTCGATGCTACGATGTTGCGAGTCGGATTTCTGATGAGAAAAATTTGCCTCCGTCTGTGTTTTACAAATGGGTTAGTTATTTCAACGAAAATTAATAAGGTCTCCTTTTAAATCACGAGATTTTTTATGGCCGTGCGTTTCAAACAAAAAATCTAGAATGTTTAATTATATTTTTTTAAAGACTCACTATTATTTAGACTTGTTTTGAAATATGATTAAGGTTCTGTTGATATTTAATCGTAAAATTTATTTAGAATGATAATAATGCGCATTAGGCTCGCTTCATCCAGACTATTTTTCTGTTCTTAAATCGTGTTATTCTTCGCTATCATAATTTAGATTCCCACATCTTAGTCGATAGAAGTGTAAAAGGGTCGTAATGAATTCAAGGTGAGCACGGAGCCGTCCTGCTTACTAAACACCTCCAATTATGGTGACAGTAATATATGGGCCGTAAACCACACTTATCAGAACGTACACAAGCGAAACTTGCGCCATAAAACCTATAGGGTTCGTATTCTCTTGTAATAAAATAGTTTTGTATGTAAAATCTAGAGAGTGGTCAGCTTATTGTAGTACGATAATGTTAAAATCTTGAAAAATCTAGTAAATATAAGCGATTTCTTTTAAACTTTACTTTTCAAACCGACCTTCTTTTTTTTCTACCTATGCTGATAGCCTTGAGAGGCTATATCAGCTTCGCCCTAACGTGTAGGTGAACTCACGGGGCTCAAACAGAAGTGTTGCTAACACTGGCCCTAGCAAGAGCAGTGCTTCGCAGAATCTACCACCGGATCGAAAACGCGACCCACTGAGAAGATCCGACGAGAAACTCAGTGGGCTGTGTCTGTGGGTTAATCGCTCGTCGAGCCCTTGTGCTTGTGGTACCTAAAAGCACCGTTAATGAATCGGGAGGATCCGTAATGACGTGTTTTGGGCAGACCGACCTAAGGTTTAAGTTTGGCAAATACACTTTTCAAAAAAAAAAAAAACAATGTCCAATTATACTAGTAGGTATTGTAAAACATAAATTCTGTTAGTGTACAAGCATGCTGTAATCACAAACCAGGATTATAAAGTCCTATACTCCAACAAATTTATGACGCGGTCTACGAACTACGCCTTTCCTAATCCATTCTTATTAGGGGTAATGGGGAACCAATGAACAGGTTTTGGTCCTTTATCTACACCACCATAAATATGGTCTATCACAGCGGTAGCGGGAGGTGTCGACAATAAACTTTATGGTTCTCTTTATTACACTTTCGAGTAATCGTTTTAATATATTATATGGAGGTTGGTGACTCGTTGAATTTTAATCGCTATAATTACAAGTTCGTTCATTTTAATGTTTTAGATTATTTTTGGTATTCACTTTGACGCCTGCAAGTACAATAAATGATACTAAAGTAATTAAGCGTATTTTGGAAAACAAAAGAAAGCACGCTCTTTTATTATAAAATGAATGTAAATGACAATGATGATTAGAAGACATTTTTTTCGGACGATCTACCTTGGGTCGGGTTTTGTGAGCCTGCACGTGTAAGTTCCGTTAGCGTGCCTATTTCTGCCGTGAAATAGTAATGTGTTTCGGCTTGAAAGGTGAGATAGACTTTGTAATTTAATACTACCGAAGAGCTAGAGCTCATGCTTAAAGTGGGTGGCGGTAGTGACACTGTTGATGTCTATGGGTTCAGGTAACCACTTAACACCGCGTGGGCCGTGATTTCATTCCCTAACTAAGCAATATGAGAAGAGAATATTTTTTTCGTCACCTATTTGCTGATAGCCCATGAGGCTATTTCAGCTACGCCTGCATGGGTAGGTGAACTCACGGGCTCAACCTGAGAGAATTTGCTAACACTAGCCCTAGCAAGAGCAGTGCTACTGATAGATAGTGATACTAGATAGATTCTGCATCTATCACCGGATCGGAATCGCGACCCATTGAGAAGCTCCGGCGAAAAAAAACTCAGTGGATAAAATTAGATTAGATTCTGATAATGAAGATTCTTATCAACGATCTATCCATCCATCTAGATGGGTGGACAAGCTCACAGCCCACCTGATGTTAAGTGGCTACTGGAGCCCATAGACATCTATAACGTAAATGGGCAACCCATCTTGAGATATAAGTTCTAAGGTCTTGAGTATAGTTACAAAGGCTGTCCCACCCTTCAAACCGAAACGCATTACTGCTTCACGGCAGAAATAGCCAGAGTGGTGGTACCCACCCGCGCGGACTCACAAGAGGTCCTACCTCCAGTAATAAATGTTATACATATTAAAGTTGGGACGACGGTATCATCTTAAATCGAATAATGCAGCTTTTATGTTCTATTTTCACACACAGAAACATCACTCAAATATACTTAGGTAATAGACTGATTCATTTTTTTTATATCAACCTATTTAATAGAACACTTAGCTCCTCCATTTCATACAAATAAACAAGAGCTAACTGTTCTAAGAAATTCGCGGTGTTCAAAATTTGATTAAACTATTTATGCTTTGAGTAAAATCAATGTTTTAATCATATTTAAGCCATAATAAACGATGTATTTTCATTTAAGGCGATACTGGCATCGCCACACGGTACATTTGTCCCGCACCCATGGGAATATATCCCGCCATATAGCTTGAGGCGGGATAGAAAGCTCACAAGGATGTCACTTATCGTTAACAACTATCATGGAATATTTAGTGTGTGCCATTATCTGCATTAAAATTCAGGAAGACATACTAGATGGATACATTATATAGATGTAGTACTTAACGAGCAATTTACCGTACATTTGCTTGAAGTAACTAAGAACATTCCAGAAAGGAATAGCAATAGGCATTCTGGGCATGACACTTAAGGTCTGAAGAAAAAAACAGAAGAAATAACTCTTACAATAAAAATGGAAGATACAGTTTAAAAAATAAGGTAATAGCCGATGGACCGGACTGATGACAAAAGAGAGTATGGTAAAATTGATAAAAATCGGAATCACCACAAGAGCGGAAATTAAAAAGAGGAATACCGTTTAAGAATGTTAGTTGACAACAAGAAGAATTTCACCGATAATCTATTATGAATTCTTAACATTGATGTAATCTAAATTTTAAGATACAAAGATATTTTCCTACAGGCAACTATTTGAGGGCGCTCCTGAATTGACTGAAATTGACTAGCACCGTTAAGCCATATGGTCGTATAATTACCAAGATACAAAAACAATACATTGAATTTTATTGAATAGACTTTACATTTATAGTTTTTAGGAATTAATTAGTTTAAGATGTGTCACGTGTTTTAGAAAATATTTTACTTTGAATTGTCAACTAATACATTTTACATGGAACTTCACTCGCTATAATGAATAAAAATGTCCCCCGAGAACAGTAACTTTTTGTGGGATCAAAAGTACCCTGTATCTTTTTTGGAGCCCTGGCTATGTTTATGCAGAACTTCATTGTGATCAGTTGAGTAGTTACGACATGAAAGCGTATCATACAAATAAACTCGTAACAAACAAATTGTAGGTATATATTATGTACGGCTTATATAATGTTTGTATTTATTTTACTCCTTTCTTCTTCTTCTTTTTCACCGCCTTATCCCATTAGGTGGAGTCGCACAGCGAATTTTTCTATTCCGTTCTCTTCTATCAACCGTCATCTCAACATCACCCCTCTCTCTATCATATCGTCATTCACACACTCCATCCATGTCTTCTTCGGGCGACCTCTTCCCCCTTTATCTTGCACTACCATTTCCATACATTATTTCTTTTCTTTATTTATATTATATTTTTCATTTATTTATATATAAAATACATAAAAAATATATTTGTAGAGCCTAACATTACCTACGTGTGCGTGCCAACAATTTGCGATCGCGTCGTATAAAACGTTTATTCGATACAAAGGGTTAGTATTTATTATTGTTTGCGTTACGCGATTGCCTCCGGGCACTGTTCTGTTGAATTATTGCCTCGGCCATCCCCTTTGTGACCGGAGCGCAGGTGGGACCCCGCAGAAGGTCTCTATTTACGGCTAATTTTATTTGTATAGCGGTCGTTCTTAACTTTATTGGTTCTCTTTCGAATTTTCCTGATGCTGAATGTCACATATGGTAGCCAATACCCGTAAAATAGAAATCATAGATGGAGTTAAGTTTTAAATGAAGTCGAAATTCGTTTGTTGTTTTAACTTCATGCCATGGCCTAAAGGTTAAGACACCCGGCTTACTCACATCAAGCGATACGAATATACCGGTGTTCAAATCTAGTAGGCATGTACAGGTTTTCCTAAGGAAATATGTAATTAACAGATAATCACGGACGAGTTTCCATGACTAAGGTTTTTTTTTATTGCTTAGATGGGTGGACGAACTCACAGCTCACCTGTTGTTAAGTGGTTACTGGAGCCCATAGACATCTACAACGTAAATGCGCCACCCACCTTGAGATATAAGTTCTAAAATCTCATTATAGTTACAACGGCTGCCCCACCCTTCAAATCGAAACGCATTACTACTTCACGGCAGAAATAGGCGGAGCTGTGGTACCTACCCGCGCGGACTCTGAAGAGGTCCTACCACCTTCACTTGTGGTAAAACCTCTTGTGAGACCACCAGTGAAGGTGGAAGGTGTCTAGAAACGTCCTAACGGATCAAGCTGTTCCACTCTCAGTGCGTTTAGAAGTTACTGGTAGCAATATTCAAAGCACATGTCACCGTATTCGTCGTCGTACTCGTGGAAGTTTGCTTCGAAGGCGCTTGGACAACTGTTAGCAAATTCATCCCTCCTGGCTTGGACAGCTGTTAGCAAATTCCATGCCTCCTGGCTTGGACAACTGTTAGAAAATTCCATCCCTCTTGGCTTGGACAACTGTTAGCAAATTCCATCCCTCCTGGTTGAGCCTCCGCTTGCTCACCTGTTTTGGTGGAACTGTACAGTTTTCTAGGCCACGAACAATCTCTCGATCCCAAGAAAATGAAGGAATAACATCGTGAAATAAAAATTGAAACTCGCAAACTTATTAGTTTGTAATTACCAACTTCACATCTTTGGGTGAGTAACAGCATTCACGTCGCGATGTCTATGTTCTTCGACAACCTCTTAACACCAAGTAGTAGACGTGAAGTGGTTCACACATTACATAGTCCAATAAAATTATAATTAGAGCGATTTCAGGAAGGGCAGTGACATTCACGCCTTGACGTCTTTAAACGTGAGTTTTAAGAATAAAATTTTAGACTCTAATAATTTTCTTAGAAGTTACTGGGACGTAATCTAACTACTCTAAAAAAAAAAACCTTGAAAGCCATTCCTCGGCTGCTTTAAAATAAGATTTCTTAGCTCGAAAGATTTTTCGAACTGACTCGTATTTTCCTAAAAGTCGCACCGTTCAATTTCCGTCTAATCCCGTTGCTTGTGAACCCTGAGAAGGAAGCAAGGAGTAATAGTCTCGTTTGCTCGGCTCCTGTTCAGAAAAGTAATTCACTAAATTTCAACTGAAATGTAAAGTTCGGTATGGGAGACGAAAACGGGAAGCCGTAAAGTTATGAGCGAGTTTCATTTATCTGAATGCTCTCTCCAGTATTTCATGACATAGAATTATACGAATTTGATGCGACACGGGAATATGTCCCTAAATTTTAACTTTGAAACACCAAAAGTTTAGCGGAATGTTTTCCTGTTTACCAACACATACCATAAAGTAATTACGATATTTCGCGTTGTGCCACAAAATATTTCTTAACCAAATCCTCAATCCAGATATTTATTTATTACTAGCTGACCCGGCAGACTTTGTAGTCTCTCAATCGATAAATAAAAGACCTAAACTTTTGTATAAAATAAACTTAAGACAAACAAAAGGAATCTGTCCGACGGAGGACACATCAAAGGGAAAACAAAATTGTTATTTTTATTTAATTCCGAGCATTTTCATACTTATCTACCTTTTAAGCCTTCTCTGGACTTCTACAAGTTTTTCAAGACCACAATTAGCCAAATCGGTCCAGCCTTTCTCGAGTTTTAGCGAGACTAACGAACAGCAATTCATTTTTATAGGTATAGATTATTTTAGTATTTCTATAAATGAAAACCAGCTATTCAAACAATAACACACCTAAAACATAGTCTTCTAAAATAATATTGTAAAGAATTTCTTAAAGCAGTCCAGTAGATGTATCAGCCATAAACGTTCTTTATTACGTTTTTTAAAATACGCCCTCATGAAATCGTACCAAAGACGGCAGAACTGTATAAAGAAATTCATAACACTACGGTCACGTTGGGTGACAAACATAACCTTAAATTTATTCCTTGCATTCCCCTGTTTTAATATTTAGAAGGTGTCGTTCAGTCCTCCCTTTATTACTAGACTTGTAATAAGCCTCGGAAATTCTCCTTTCTGTGTGCATTCAAGCTAATAATCCTTTATATAAACTACGCTTTCGTTCATCAGACTTACTTAAGCAGTAATAATATTTTAGTTTATTATTCGTGTAATGTTATTGTGTGACTTTATGCAATAACATTTAATTAGATTATATTTTTAATGCTTAGATGTGTGGACGAGCTCACAACCCACCTGGTGTCTTAACACCAAGTCAGCCTTAACACCTACAACTTAAATGCGCTACCCACCTTGGGATATAAGTTCTAAGGTAGTTATAGTTACAACGGTTGCCCCACCCTTCAAACCTAAACGCATTACTGCTTCACGGCAGAAATAGGCGGGGTGTTGGTACCTACCCGTGGGGACTCACAAGAGGTCCTACCACCAATTAGATCTTTTTTTATTACCATAGTAGGCAGAAAAACTTACGGCTCACCTGATGGTGAGTGGTTACCGTCACACATGGACTTCAGCAATGCCAGGGGCAAGCCGCTGCCTACCGTTAAAACGTTACCGATGACTGTGGTATGCAAATATTTATTACAAGTAATTTTATTCTATCATCAATAGTTTTCGCAGGGCACGCGATGCAAATAATATTTTAGGTAATCTTTTTACACCTTGGGTTACATTATTGGAGTTTCAGTAAAGATCCCAAATTTTTTTCAAAAAATATTATAGCCTATGTCACTCGAGAATAGTGTAGCTTCCAAACAGTAAACAATAATTATTTTTAAATTAAGGTAAAATTCATTCATTCATCGTCCCCCGAATGTGGGCTACATTCGTCCAAAGCTGGTCATCGTCACGGCATACAACTGTCAAACGATATCTATGGCATGGCACGCCCACAAATGACGTCAAAGATCATTCAATAAACCATTTTATATAATGTAGGTAGCATTCGATAAAAAAGCGATGTCACGAAATCCCTAAAGAAACTCCCCTTTCATTTACAACGTCCTAAATAAAAGGAATTGATTGACCCAAATCCCTAGAAAGGAAAACGAATCCTTCCATTTTTCCTTTGTCAGCAAGAACTCGGCAATGGGAGTAAATGAGATCTTTCCCGTTTGATTTACAGGCAGTTGTTAGCAAGTTTTCCGGAGGCGGTTTGACAAATAGTGAAGATATACTATTACTTTCATTAGGACCCGGACCCATATTACCTGTTATTTTTCCCGCTAACAATAAGGTGAAGAAACGTGGGAATAGTTTATCATCATTCCTGACGTTAATTGTAGCTAGAAGTTTCATCTTACTAAAAGTACGTGCAAGTTTTGCGGTATAGTATTAGATATCTTAACGACCCCAAATCACGAGATATTATTCCATTATACACGAGACTTTGTTTAGAAAAGAACAATATTCTCAAAATGTGATTTTCTCAACTTCAGGGGGGACAAAGTTTTAAGAAATACTTACATATATCTAACCATGATTTAGAAATATATTAAACGCGTGATAGTTGAAGCGATATCCGTTGCAAACGCTACCATGCGTAGACTGAAAGCCGTGGATGCAAACTATTTATCGAAGAAATAGGCTGCTAATGAAAAAATTTAGCATAATTATTGACAGTACCCAATTTTCAAAATTTTCGATTTACTAACCAACTAAATTATATTGATATTCTCAGATATTTTTATTTGCTGTAAATAAACAGCCTAACTGGAAACCGGCCTATTGAAGACCAAAGTGGATACTGGAGATCATAAATGCCACTCAGATTTGAGACATGAAACAAAACGACTCTTTTTTATTTTTTAATCTACCAAGTTGTATTTGTGGGATAGATTTTGACGTTTATACGTTGTTCTTGAATCGTTAATTTGTCATCACTCGCAATGACCATTCCAGTGTCTCGCCGTTTAGGCCGAATATATTTGTAACTTTATCTATTTTTTTTTTTAATTTCTCTTCCATCGGATTTACTATTTAAAAGCATTGGCAGGAAAACACTTGGGCCTATGTGGAGACGCGGCTATCAGCAGAGACATTCAGTTTTATTATCATGACAGTATATATATCAAGGGCAAAAAATAGCGAATAGCAAAAACCCGATAAAACAAGCTAAATGAATATTCGAAAATTGTGATGACTGCCATTATATAAATCAATTCTCGGTGCTTAAACAATAGATGCTTATTATGTAACAAAAAAACATATCTAAAATTCAAAATATGAATACGGGGTAAGTAATGCGCCAGCAGAATTAATATTTAAATCAGTATACAGTGTAAAAATACAGGTTATTAAAAGAAGCTCAGTAAAAAGCTGACTAGCCTCTCGTACTTTAGTCATTTTAGGTACAGCTTAATGATACATCCAACAGTAGACGGATAAAGAAGAATTTAATCAGGTTCCTTGCGGTGACCATGATTTTGTAACTTCAAACTGATTTAGAATTAAAATAATTTAATTACCTTCTTTCAATTATGGTAAATACTCATCTTTGTGTGAACGATTGCAAGGCTTATACGTAATTATTCGTATTAAAATTATTTTTAGGGTTATCTTTTCGTATGACACGGTAGCCTAAGAATCCCGTCAAAGGAAGATATTTATATGATAAATATAAATGCCTTTTCCAGGGCTATGGATGTATATTAAATATATTATGTATATGTATAAAAAAAATCTTACATTTATTTCCGTTATCTGGTACCTGTAACACAAGTTCTTTACGAACTTATCACGGGACCAGTTAACGTGGCGTGATTGTTAGTAAATATTTATTTACTTAATATTTTAAATGCCAAAAACATTATCCATAGAGTACCTATATACAGTTAAGTTACCCAAAAAGACATTTAGGCTTCCATCTATACAATTTTTTTTAATATTATAAAGCTGAAGAGTTTGTTAGTTTGAACGCGCTAATCTCAGGAATTACTGGTCCGATTTGAAAAATTATTTCAGTGTCAGATAGCCCATTTATTGAGAAAGGCTATAAGTTATAACACCATGCTAAGACCAACAGGACCAAGCAAAGCACCAATAAAGAATGTTTCAAAATCGGGGTATTTTTCCCTTTTGAGAGCTTACGCTATATGTAGATATACGCCAAAGTAACTATTCCACGCGAACGAAGTCGCGGACAAAAGCTAGTATAGCTTCTATATATAAAAGAAAATATTAGAAAGTTTGCTGTTCGTGAAAAAAGTAATTTTCTCGAAGATTACTCGAGAATAATTTTGCTGGCACGGAAATCCTCATTTAAAAAACAATCTTATAAGACATGGCCACTGTTTTTGCGTAATACGAGCTCGCTCTTCGCGGCACATCGTAAAGAGAAAATTGCCTTCCTAGTTGATTTCGTCCCGACTATTCCCGACGCGGTCGCCCCGAGCCTCACAACGCGGCAACGGTAAAACACAGTTAGTTTGTCTGGAAATTTGTCGGAAAACGACGAAATTCTACAGACAAAATACGCTAAAAAAATTTTATTCTCAAAAATGAATTGCTGTTCGTGGGTCTCGCTAAAACTCGAGAACGGCTGAACCGATTTGGCTAATTTTGATCTTGAATTATTTGTGGAAGTCCAAAGAAGGTTTAAAACGTAGATAAATATGAAAATGCTCGGTATTAAACAAAAATAACAATTTTGTTTTTCCTTTGATGTGTCCCCCGTCGGATGGATTCCTTTTGTTTGTTTTAAGTTTACTTTATACAAAAGTTAAGTCTTTTATTTATCGATTGAGGAGGAGGCACTACGAAGTCTGCCGGGTCAGCTAATTCATAATAAATTTTTTCATCAACTAGTGTTTAATTTACACTTTTTTACTGGGCGTATTTTGTGCCCGCACGAGTGATACCTGCCTAAATAATAATGCTTATTTCTACCGCGAACCAATTAAAAAACATTTAAAAAAAACACTGTGGACAAAAAATATATAAATAATATTCAATTAGTTCACATTCGATATTTCTTCGAACAATAATAATTGCTGACATTAAATTAACTTCATCACCTACTATTTGCTTTATAATCATAATAAACCAAAACTTCTAAAAAAAACACACCAGTAAAATCATCAATACTAATTTTTAAATTTATCACTACGGATTTCTCATTGAAATCTACAAATAAATGATAAGTCTATTCGTAGATTGAAACATGAACTTTTATTAGTTGAATCAATGGACACCAAAACGCTTAGAAAATTAAAAACGGTCAAAAGTCAAGCTATTATAAGCACAGCGGCCGGATAATTTTAATACAGGGAGTACATATAGCTCAATAACATAAATACGCGCATTCGGACACAAACGATGCAGCCGTCGAGTCTCATCGCCAAACGAATATTTCAGTAAACCAATGCACCACATGCAGAGTACCCGGACAGTGGATTGAATCCAGGAAACTTGGAATGCCCGTGTAAACTCCCGCAGCGAACAAAGAACCGAAATATACGACTGTATGTACATCGTGTGCTTTTTGTGTTTTTGATTTATAGATTTTCTGATATATTCTGATATACTATATGTGTATATACATAAGGTATTTTATTATAAAACTTTAACATTACTTGTTTATTACAAAAAGCCACGTCTTAGTTCTTACACTACGTAAAGCAGCTGATATTGTGTTCCTTTACAAGCTTATACACAGCATAATAGACTCACCAGAAATACTTGAACGTATTCACTTAAGCGTACCGCGCTTGGGCAGCCGCTTATGTAATCGGAAAACTTTCCACCTACCAAAAATCAAAAGTAGTCTTGGCCAGCACTCTCCTGTCTATCGTATGACTTCCCTGGCAAATAGTATACGTGATGAAATTGACATATTTGTTTGCCATGCTTCTTTAGCCTCACTTAAAATAAATTTAAGTTCAGTGACCACACCGAGCTGTAGACCAACCACGTTTATTTTGATTTCTATTGAAAATTAATTTCCCTCTTTTATTTTTTTATTTTTATTGTTTCTTTGTAAGTTTGTATATGCAGTTTTTTGTTTTCTTTGTCTTAATTTAATATTAGTTAACGATATTTTTATCTTAAGCACAAACGCTCTTAAGCAAGATATGTTCACACCCAAAAGGGTCAATTCTATTATGTATTATTTTATGTAAATAAGTTCAATGTTTATGTGTGCAGATTTCATCCAGTTGTGTGAACCTAACAAAAAAAAAAAACAATTCGCCATTTTGTGTTGGCTTTAGCAACTACAAATTATTTTATATAAACAAATATAATTACTGCGAAAAAATTCACAAAATACGGCTTAATATTCACAATACATATTTTAGTGATTTTTACATGAATCTGACATTAATTTATTTTAAATAAATTACTTTTAACTAACATAAACTAACATTATTATTATCCAGTCTAATAATAGATGGCGGGCGCCAACAACATAACATGCATAACAATTACAATACTTAATAAAATTATTACTGTTAATTAAGTCGTCTATTATCAAAGGCGGCAATCTGACTTTTGGACAATGATTGGTAAATCAGAAAAACGAATTATTGACTTTGTATTCCATCGGCAGTCACAAAACTCTTCGGAACGACATCTTAGATAAATAACAGGTTAACTATTAACCTTTATTTAATGCAGGTTTTGAACCGTATTCTTTGAAGGAGACGATTATATTCAAATCAATCNTTCCATCGGCAGTCACAAAACTCTTCGGAACGACATCTTAGATAAATAACAGGTTAACTATTAACCTTTATTTAATGCAGGTTTTGAACCGTATTCTTTGAAGGAGACGATTATATTCAAATCAATCTGTATTGACATATCAATAAAATTTTTTTGTCCAAATGCACAGATTGCCACCTTTGATAATAGACGACTCAATTATATGTCGACGCAAGTCCATGATAATTAACAAATTAATTGTTCCGATTATAAAATCAATCATTGTGTCGAATAAATTGATTGTGTTTAGTTATTAATTAGTGTTATGATTTTTGGAATGTGTTTTGCGTTAGAATAAAACCTAAAATTAATTGATGAAATTATTATGAGTTGTTTAACAGTTGAAACATTCGTCGCCATTTGTAGACCGGATGTTTCAACTGAAATTAAGATTTAAAAATTAATTCAATTGTTGATAATTACTTTCGAAATATTTAATTAATTTACGATTTATTTTTGTAATTAAAATTAGTAATTTAAATAAGTTGCAATTTAAATGGTGTGTTGACGTTTTCCCGCCCGACGCCATCTTTTAGTTTTTAATTTCGTTGGCGCACGAAACTACGATAGACGGAATGTTAAAACTTAAAACACTTTTTGTTCGAGCGCCGGGCGGTGAAGACGTGGTGAGCTGGTGTATTATAATTAATATCTTGTGAGTACCTACCTATTGTTTTATTATAATTGTGATTTACAAAACTATTACTTTCAGAACTCTCAAGTGTCTTTTAAAATAAATTGTGTTTCTGGTTGTGTTTTGTTGTTTGCGATGAGTGCGCCGAATAGTGAAGGCAGTGACGTTAGCAATGCTGACGTCACTGCTTTTAAAGGTTCCACTGGACCAAACCCTTCGTCATATATAATAATATAAATTATTATTAATATTTATGCTTTATTAATATTTAATTATTTATCCAGCCATTTGTGTTTTTAAACAATAATGTAAACATTAAACATATTCTGAACATTTTCACAACAAAACAGTGTCTACTAAATATTGAATATGGTAGAATAACAGTTTCATCTTGATAGTAATAAATAAATAATAACTTAGAATAAACTAAACTATATATTATTATGTTAATGCCCATAGTGGCGTTTGCAGATTGATGTACTATGTTTTAATACATGATGACATGACCGCCTC
Source organism: Bombyx mandarina (assembly GCF_003987935.1). The sequence continues at coordinate 2,526,559 of NW_021011498.1, read as the reverse complement.
ATAGTATAAATAGGTGAAACGGTAATCATTTATAAGGCATTTATGAAAAAGATACAAGTGAAGGTCGTCATTTGCTTTCACGCAAAATGCTTGTCGTTGTTGATGGACATTGGTAATGCCAAGAGAACAGCTAACCTAACCCAAGAGAAAGACTAATTTAAACCACATTTTAAGTAAATAAATGTAGGTTTGAAGTCGTCGTGGCCTAAAGGATAAGACGTCCGGTGTATTCGTTGTTGCGATGCACCGGTGTTCGAATCCCGCAGGCGGGTACCAATTTTTCTAATGAAATACGTACTCAACAAATGTTCACGATTGACTTCCACGGTGAAGGAATAACATCGTGTAAAAAAAGTAAAACCCGCAAAATTCTAATTTGCGTACTCACTGGTGGTAGGACCTCTTGTGAGTCCGCACGGGTAGGTACCACCGCCCTGCCTATTTCTGCCGTGAAGCAGTAATGCATTCCGGTTTGAAGGGTGGGGTAGCCGTTATAACTATACTGAGACCCTAGAACTTATATCTCAAGGTGGGTGGCGCATTTACGTTGTAGATGTCTATGGGCTCCAGTAACTACTTAACACCAGGTGGGCTGTGAGCTCGTCCACCCATCTAAGCAATAAAAAATAATAAAAATAAAAGTATCGGAATTAATCCGCCACTAAAAAACGTTTGTTTATTAAACAACATTGAATTAAATGTATTTAGTCTGAATTTTGTCTATGGGTTGACAAACAAATACTTAAAAGTCGATGCGTTAAACATGTATTCAAAACGATGTAAATAAAAAATAATCTTAAAATGTGGTTTAAATTAGTCTTTCTCTTGGGTTAGGTTAGCTGTTCTCTTGGCATTACCAATGTCATGTCATGTCATCATGTATTAAAACATAGTACATCTGTTCGCGACGGACATGAATAAATGTAGAATAGATATTATTCGCGACGGACATTGATAGTTTAAAAATAGATAGAAAATATAGTAATAATTAAATAGAGATATGTTCGCAAAGTACAGCGAGATTTAATAGAAATAGACAATGTCCGTAGTAGTTATAGTAAAATGTCCGTAAATAGATAAAGAATATCCGAATAAATAGTTATATTAAGAATATGTTGGCGTAAAATAGAGAATAAATAGATAGTACGCTAAACATAGAAATAAGTAATTTGTAAATATTGTATTTTGTTTGTAAATAAAGATTGGTCCTCGTGGTCTTTAATTTGGCGTGGGAACGCAGGAGCGAGTCACAATACGGGCGACTAATAGAGCGACTAGGCAAACAATAGGCGAGCGAGGCGGCCGAGAGAACAATAGACGCCCACCGTGCTCGGACTCATAATAGCGCTGGCCGAGTGCGCGTGGGCGACCATAAATAAGGGGCCTACCTCGCTGCAAATTCAGTTCGAGACAGCGAGCCGACGAGTCCAGACCTCTCCAAAGAAGAGGAGAGCGCCAACCGAAGAAGAAAAGACTCGCTCCTACGCCCTGCGCCGGTCAAGCCACGAGGACCGTGTGAACGCCATACTTGAAGCCTTCGTTATTTTCCTCGAACCAATCCCAGCACCCGTTCCGCGACAGCCACTGCGGCAATACTCGAGCCACCACGTTTCAACGAGAGTAAGAAGTCTAAAAATCACACGTGGTGGCCGAAACCTGAGCGGTGGCCGTCCGGAATAACATCAATCATGAAAATCATGACGATGGAAAAACATATTTGTAGTATCGTAACACAGGGTCTAGTTGTTTCGAATTTTTTGTATGTGAAATCGAAGCATTATTTAGTTTATATGAGATCTTAAACTTTTCATAGATTTAAAATATTAAAAGCCCTACTGATTATACATAAGGAAGGAATTCCAACAGCTCGAAATACCATGTCGAAATAAAATTCAAATAGCAGACGAGAAGAGTAAGCACTAGCATTAAAACAGAACGATCTTAGAATCAGTAATATATATACCGAATACAAACACATTTCATTGGACATGCTAGAACATAAAGTTGAAACGTATTTTCCGCTTTACACTTGAAAATTCAGCAAAATAAATGCGCTGTCCTTCCCTTTGCAAACTCGCAAAATGTACCAGCAGATTGTTGTTTCATGTTTTCGCAAGGCGATCGCGGCTTTACGGCTGGAATCGGCGTATTTCCCTCGAGTGCTGTAAAAACCTCTCTGTCAGACGACACTCCATCGGCAGTTCGATACCGGGGTTGATGCGGTGCGCGTTCCGGGATAGCTCACGTCAAGTACCAACAAATCCGGCGTTCGAATAACTTGCCTTGTTTATGTGATGAGCCAACTTTCGCAATGTGCGCGTCCGCTTGTTCCGACGCCAATATCAGGATTATTCGAGTTCCCCCTCTCAGTAAAACGGTACTCAGAGAAACGTTCCTATCCAGAGATATTCTCATTACTTGGGCGGAATCTTTTTTTTTACTTTACGACGGTACGTCCTCTTCCTCGTTCGGTTGAATATGAAGTTTTTCTCTTCCCATCGGCTTTCAAATGAAATGACTAATAAGAAACGCAAAACGACAGCAATTTTGCTGACGAGCGCTCGTTTTTATTTAATTTAAAAGTAAAATTTTAACTTTTATAGGTTAACCTCTTCAGCGTCGAATTTTAAAGTACGAAAAACATGAATTCAATTTATTCTTTTGTTGCGATTTGTTCATTCTATGTTGAAAACCATTTAATAAGTAAAAGAATTACAATAATAGTGAATATTCATTAAAAAATATTATTATTATTATGTCGTAATTTAGCGTAATGCTATGCATATAAATAATGCATAAATGCATATAAATAACAATTTAAAAAAAAACACGTACACATGTGACAATTTCCCTGAAGAGGTTAAATTGAACAACATCTGATACTGTTTCGATCGATTAAAATAACATCGCCATTGAACATCAGTGAGTTTTATGATAGAAATGATCACCTGCGTTTATAATTGAAAGAGGAGAATAAATACGTTCACCGCCATCGCGCGGTCCACGACATTTCTTTTTTTTTTTAAACAACTACGATCCAGCCAATAAATTCTGAAGATTAATGAGTGTTACCAAATTTATTTACTTAAGTACGTCTGCCGTGAAACGTAATCTGTCGTAATGCCTATTAATCTCTAAAACACATTAAATTTTATCTTAAGAAAGTTAATGGTTCCCTCGTGTGAACATGAAAGATTAGTTGGAACTAAGAAATAAAAATTAACTTAATCGCCTCATAAAAACGGGCTGGCAAATAAAAATGTTTGTCATTCGAATCTCGTTTCGTGTTATTGATTTAACAAGAGCTCCGTATGCGAATCATATAGAGCGCCGTGAATGTAAACAGAGACCATTAGAAGCCACGTGGGACTTGGGGGACTTAACTAACCCCAGGAGGCCAGATAATGCGGTTCCGCCGCTGCACATTTTTACTTTTACCACTAATTGGTGCGTTTTGGTGAAGGGAGACACCTAACCAGATCCCGAGGGAAAACGCGGGAAAAATATCGGTTTTACGGTATCAACTTATTTGTATAATGCATACAACAAAATCGTAAATGAATAATGATAGTGAAGCACTAATGCAATGAAAATACCTATGTGTTTGTGTAACGAAAAGCTACTATTAAAAATAATACATTTCTGTCAAATTTAATACTTTTATATTGTTATTGTTATCAAACCTATCATATCTTATGTGATAATACGACCCTTTTTACGACGTGTACAAAAAGAAGTTAGAGAGGGTCCAGAAGCGTTTTCTGTGGCACCTTGTTTTCTCCTGCAATGTTGCTAGAACCATTCAGAGTTACCCGGCTAGGTTAAAGTATTTCCACATGAGCTCTCTTTCGGAGCGGAGACGCACTCTCGATCTATTGTTCCTGCATAAACTTGTTAACGGAGAATACGATGCACCTGATCTCTTATCTCTTCTGAACTTTAACGTGCCGCTGACGTCGACAAGGGCCTCGAAGTTGATGGTGTTCAGGGTTCCCAGATTCTACACCAACCTAGGTAAGAACGCGCCTCTCAGCAGACTAGTTGGGGAATTAAATAATTTGCATAACAAGTATTCTCTGGACGTTTTTGCTGGCACTGTTGACAGTTTTAGACGAGAAGTCTANAAGTTGATGGTGTTCAGGGTTCCCAGATTCTACACCAACCTAGGTAAGAACGCGCCTCTCAGCAGACTAGTTGGGGAATTAAATAATTTGCATAACAAGTATTCTCTGGACGTTTTTGCTGGCACTGTTGACAGTTTTAGACGAGAAGTCTACAGCCTTGCTCAATGAGTTTTTTCAATTAAGTAATAGCGTATTTGGTGGTAAATGTGTATTAATGTAAGGTCTTCATGTAATGTTACATATAGTTTTTCTTTGTTTTTTATATAATGAACCGCTTTTTTTATGCATGCAGTCGGTACCTGTAATTGTGTTAGCATTTAGTGTGAAATCAATGTATATGATACCTGTAATGTTCTGTGCTGATGTATAACATGTTGGTACCCAATAAATAAAATATAAAATATAATAACAATCAAAAGATACGGCACTATTTTCATTATTTTCTTACTTAAGACACTCCTCCTTACTTCCGAACTTTTTTTTCTTCGTATAGTTGCGTGAATGTCCCCATTCATTTTGTTTCCCTTCTATTCTATCGATGTGAACTGCGACATACAGCTTACAGCCTCGGGCCATTCAACATCCGCATCTCACCAGGGGAATCGTAACGGCTAACTTGAGTCTATACATTGTTGGCTAGTAAATCTTCGCTGAAAAAATATATGAAACTGACTGTAATGGATATTTTCGTTTTTCCCTACTGCTATAACAGACAGATGAGAAGAGCTCACCCGTTTATAAATGACTAGCTGACCCGGCAGACTTCGTACTGCCTCAATCGATAAATAAAAGACCTAAACTTTTGTATTTAAATAAACTTAAAATAAACAAAAGGAATCCGTCCGACGGGGGAAACATCAAAGGAAAAAGAAAATTGTTATTTTCATTTAATTCCGAGCATTTTCATATTTATCTACCTTTTAAGGCTTCTCTGGACTTCCACAAGTAATTCAAGACCAAAATTAGCCAAATCGGTTCAGCCGTTCTCGAGTTTTAGCGAGACTAACGAACAGCAATTCATTTTTATATATATTATAGACAGATAGATTACCATGACTCAAGAACATTAGCAATGTAGATTGAAAAACAAGTTGCCTATAGTACCTACCTATAAGTAATATTGTACCGATATTATCGAGATTACCTTTGGCTATTCATTAAAATACCGGCAGGGATGCAAAACTATCAAACAATACATCAAACTTTATTATCCAATGATCCCCTGTCCGTTACCACTGGGTCCATATATCTGCAGAATTTCACGCACCCTTGCCATAATACATATAGAACCTCTTATCTACCCCCACACCGACACTTGAAGACTGAGATAAGGGTCGGTATATCATATTGGCACTTTTCAGGGAGAATCCCGATATTACTTCTTAAGGGATGATAGCAAAAAACACATTGACCCGTTCTAATGTTATCGATAATATGGAGATAAGATAGCAAAATAATGTGAGATTTCCTATTCACTGATGTTTTTATGTTTTAAAACCATTTATGTTATTTATCTCATTCAAAATAGCAGTACCGGATGGTAACTGTAAATGTTCCTTTAAACTTCACAGCCCAGATTTTAAGGCATATTATATTGGCAGTCTTAATGTGTTACGACTTGTGATTGCCACAAAACTTATATGAATTTGGGAAATATGTATGTTTCGTGTAAAATGTTCGTATAAATTTACAATATTTGATAAGAAGTTTACCTTCACTTGATTTTAATAAAAAAATTCAAGTTCGTAATTCAACACTATAGTGTGTATCGCGAAAAATTAAAAAAGAAATTAAAAAACGTAGTATCGAAATCTACTTTAAATAAATATTCTCCTGACTTTTTTATTGCTTAGATAGGTGGACGAGCTCACAGTCCACCTGGTGTTAAGTGGTTATTGGAGCCCATAGACATCTACGACATAAATGCGCCACCCACCTTGTGATATAAGTTCTAAGGTCTCAAGTATAGTTACAACGGCTGCCCCACCCTTCAAACCAAAACGCATTACTGCTTCACGGCAGAAATAGGCAGGGTGGTGGTGCGTACCCACGCGGATGCAAATTATAATTTTGCGGGTTTGATTTTTATTACACGATGTTATTCCTTCATCGTGGAAGTCAATCGTGAACATTTGTTGAGTACGTATTTCATTAGAAAAATTGGTACCTGCCTGGGATTCAAACACCGGTACAACGCTCAACACAAATGCACCGGACGTCTTGTCCTTAAGGCCACAAGTGTCTTAGCTGATGGTGAGTGGTCGTTTATGGACATCAACAATAGCAGACTGCAGCCAATCCAGTGCCTCCTACTGTTTGATACCGAGCAACCCTTTCAAGCTATTTTTTTCCCTACCTATGCTGATAGCTTTGAGAGGCTATTTCAGCTTCTCCTTGACATGTAAGTGAGCTCACGGGGCTCAAACCGGAGTGATGCTAACACTGGCCCTAGCAAAAGCAGTGCTTTGCAGAATCTACCACCGGATCAGAAACGCGACCCAGAAGCTCAGTGGGCTGTGACTATGGGTTAATTCACTCTTCGAGCCCTTCGTCGCAAGCGACGGGATCAACGAGGACGATGACCGGTGCTTGTGGTACTTAAAAGCACCGTTAAAACATCGGGAGGATCTGTAATGACGTGCTTAGGGCGACGTCGACTGTTTACCATTCGGATCGGGTATGAAAGCTATATAGCTTCTTCTTTAAGAACAATACACCAATGACTATATTACTCTTCATCTTAAATATAAAAAAGTGCGCAATGCAATGAGCCGGATTTGCAAAAGCAAATCGTGAAACATTTAAAGCTCTTTATAAATCTGTGCAACGCGGTCCTTCGTCAAATTGCTGACGTGTAATGTAAACAAAACAATGAGTTGCTAATTCGCGAGGGCCCGCCCTGCGGTGAGGTCACTAGGCGTGGACTGGACGTATCCTGCGTTGAATGATGGAGAGAATACAGGCATTTTGACGGATAATATGAAAGTACAATTCGAATTCGTCAGGAAAAAATACCTTGTGTTACGGGAAATACGAAGTTTTTCGAAAAAAATATTTTTCTCCAACACTGGTTTTATTGTAAATGGCTTAAGTATTTTTTTTCTGTAAACAAATAGCAAATATAATGTTTGGTATATTTTAATAATAAAATAATAAAAAATGTTCTACAGTTTCGAAACTATATATCTATCTATTCAGAAATATAAAATGCACTATTCATATAAAAACAATAAGAAATTCACTAGATGACTTCATAATATTGTATAAATATACTGAGAATATATATGTATATATGTATATATGGCATTAAGTCCGCCTTTATACTTTCTAGTATATGAAGTTATAAATAAATAAATAAATAAATATTCATTTAAAATATTTTTTCCTTCGTAGAAATATATGTATTTATTGCAACTTATACCGCTCGTCGAGTTCATTATTACGTAATTATTAAAAAAAAATTCAGTCGCATTTATGACAATAAAACAAGAACATCGTGTAGTTTGGCTATTAAATATTTTACTGCCAACGGGTACGTATATACTTTTCAGCAAGTAAAAATATAACTTTCCTAGATTGCGTGTCGGTACGGTCGATAATCACGCAAACGGAAAAGGCACAGTCAGACCTCGAGCAATAGACAAATTATTTACTAACACTTATTTACTAATATTTATTTATTTACTGGTGGTAGGACCTCTTGTGAGTCCGCGCGGGTAAGTACCACCACCCTGCCTATTTCTGCCGGGAAGCAGTAATGCGTTTCGGTTTCAAGGGTGTTGCAGCCGTTGTAACTATACTTGAGACCTTGGAACTTATATCTCAAGGTGGGTGGCACATTTACGTTGTAAATGTCTATGGGCTCCAGTAAACACCAGGTAGGCTGTAAGCTCGTCCACCTATCAAATCAATAAAAAAGAAAAAAAACATGTGCTCAGTGTAAGAGGGACCTCAACTGTTAGAAGCATACGAACATAAGAACTATGAGAAGCATTTTACGATAGGCATCGGCTCGACTCTGCCCCTGACATTGCTGACGTCCATGGGCGACGATAACCACTCACCATCAGGTAGGACGTATACGCATCTGCCTACAAGGGTAATTAAAATAATAGTTCACACGGCTATGAAACTTATTATAAAAAAAAGCCAAACTTAATCATTTAAAAACAAAACTAGATAGATATATATGTTAAACGATGCATCATTGTGTTTTAGCACCTTTCAAAGGAAAAGAAACAATGAGCCCTGAATTTGTTAGGAAACTAAAAGTTACATGAGTTTTCACGTCATTTTGTGCTTAATTCTTTTTGTAGCCACCTCCCAGCAACGACCAAAGCCTAGACAATGAAATAAACGAATACTTAAGTTCTCCAAATCAGATGCGCCTACCGTTGAAACGTGTCACGCTTAATGAACTAAGACGGGACATCCGAAAACTTAAACAAGGTAAATGCCCCGGCTATGATCTCATTGACGCTACTCACTTAAAACATCTTCCAAAAAAAGGGACTTCTGCTCATACTTGCTATCTTAAACGCATGTCTAAGATTATCCTTCTATCCAAGCCAGTGGAAAATAGCCCAAGTCATTATGATACAGAAGCTTGGAAAACCAGCTCAAGATGTGACATCATATAGACCCATAAGTCTTCTTCCTGTTGTTGGAAAAATACTTGAAGGGACTGTGCTAAACAGAATGCGAGAACACCTAGCAGAAATAATACCAACCCACCAGTTCGGCTTTAGAGAAGGTCACGGCACTATCGAGCAGGTACATCGTTTAGTTGATGTCATTGGGAGAGCGCTGGAAAACAAATTATATTGTTGCGCAGCCTTCCTAGACATTTCCCAGGCTTTTGACAAGGTTTGGCATAATGGGCTGCTTTACAAAATTAAAAAAAAGTTGCCACATTCATTTTTCCCACTACTTCAATCATACCTTGAAAAGAGGTGTTTTGAAGTGAAGATCAATTCCGATACATCTAACATGTACGAAATTAATTCTGGAGTGCCTCAGGGTAGCATACTGGGACCGGTTCTTTATTTGATATTCCCAGCGGATTTACCCACTCACGCTTCCACTACTACTGCGACATATGCTGATGACACTGCGATTCTTTCAACACATGAAAATCAAGATACAGCATCCCATAGGCTTCAACATCACTTAAATCTGATCGAGAAATGGCTCAGACAGTGGCGCATAAAGGTCAACACAGACAAGTCGGTTCAAGTAACCTTCACTCTCAGAAGGAAAACATGTCCTCCTGTAAAACTCTGTGACGTAGAAATTACACAATCAGAAGATGCTAAATATCTAGGTATGCACCTCGACCGACGGCTCACGTGGTGCAAACATATATGGACAAAAAGGAAACAGCTGGACTGCAGACTCAGAGGCATGTACTGGCTTATTGGACGCAAGTCGCAGCTTTCAGACGCCAGTAAAATGACAATTTACAAAACAATACTGAAGCCTGTATGGACATATGGCATACAGGTATGGGGCACTGCCAGTCACAGTAATATAGAAATATTAGAGCGTTTTCAGAGCAAAACAATGAGAACCATGTTCAACATTCCACCATACATAAGCAACAAATATGTAAATCTTGATTTGAATCTGAGAACAGTGAAGGAAGAAATTGAAACATACAGCAAGAATTACCAAACACGACTTGACCAACACATTAATCAGCTAGCTGCAGAGCTGCAGGGGGAGGGCAGCCTAAGATACTCTCGCCTGAAAAGGAGTAGTATACCAGACCTAGCAAAAAGATTTGCAGATATAAGATGAGAATGGTACCACTGGGGACACAACTCAGCTGACTCAACTTTTCCCGATGAAAATCTGNTGAAACATACAGCAAGAATTACCAAACACGACTTGACCAACACATTAATCAGCTAGCTGCAGAGCTGCAGGGGGAGGGCAGCCTAAGATACTCTCGCCTGAAAAGGAGTAGTATACCAGACCTAGCAAAAAGATTTGCAGATATAAGATGAGAATGGTACCACTGGGGACACAACTCAGCTGACTCAACTTTTCCCGATGAAAATCTGACAACAGATTAGATTATTGTTTTTCAAGAAACAGATTACTAAGTTGCAGGACAGAAAAAAAAAAAAAAATTTTTTTTGTGTAACACTGTTTTAAATAAAGGTACTAAGAATGGGGCCTTTTATCCCTACCTATACTGATAGCCTTGAGAGGCTATTTCTTCGCAGAATCTACTACTGGGTCGGATATGCTGAAAGATTCGGCGAGGAACTCAGTGGGCTGTGCCTATGAGTTAATTTACTCGTCAAGCCCTTCGTCGCAAACGCGGGTTCTGCGAGGACGGTCATCGGTGCTCTAGGTACCTAAAAGCACCGTTAATGGATTGGGAGGGAATGGGGCCTATAATCATTATTGTTGTTCTACAGTACAGCACTGTAGATGCATTACCATGAGCATAATATGGTCTATAGTACTTAGACATAGCCCGACGGACTACGAGGCTTAAAGTGGCAGAGGGCGGGGCACATTTCTCGTGGTACAAATGGCCGCTGGGGCCAAAAAAGTTCCTTGAGCGGTCATCGCGTACTTGAAATCGCAGCGTGGGCATATAGGAGAGGCCCATAGGAGAACCGACAACCTGTTAAAGATCGCCGGAGTTCATTGGAAACGGTCGTTGTAACGACCATAGGGGAATGCTTGTATACAGCAGTAGATGTCTATAGGCTGATGGTGTAGTAAAACTAGACCAGTTTATCAATTCTACAGATTTTTTTTTCTTGATAACAGATAAAAAAACTTACAAAAACAATTTGATTTTTAGCCGACTTAAAAAAAGGAGGTTCTCAACTCGACTATACGTTTTTTTTTATGTTTGTTACCTCATAGCTTTTGAGTGGTTGAACCGATTTTAATGATTCTTTTTTTTATAAATGTGACAAGTTTGTTTGTTTTTTGTGTAGCGTTACACAGAGGAAATGTAACAAGGTGAAGATGTTAAAGTTGTAATTGTATTACTACTACTACTACTGAGCTGGCGCTATGACTCCGAAGTGGGTCTTGGCCTCCAACAATAAACTTTGCCATTCATCCCGGCGCTGCGCAACACCTTGCCAGTCCGACACTTGGAGCTCCCGTAAATTTCCTTCCACAGCGTCACACCAGCGGTACTTGGGCCTCCCTACGGGGCGGCGTCCCTCCGGTACACCCGTGTACACCCGTTTCACAGCCCGATCCTGCTCCATACGTACTACATGTCCGAGCCATCCGAGNTCATCCCGGCGCTGCGCAACACCTTGCCAGTCCGACACTTGGAGCTCCCGTAAATTTCCTTCCACAGCGTCACACCAGCGGTACTTGGGCCTCCCTACGGGGCGGCGTCCCTCCGGTACACCCGTGTACACCCGTTTCACAGCCCGATCCTGCTCCATACGTACTACATGTCCGAGCCATCCGAGCCTCCGTGCCTTCATCTCCCCTAGAATATTTGGCTCACCAAAAAGCCTCTCCACATCCTTATTTTTCCGGACGTGCCAAGAACCGTCTTCTTTCCGAACTGGTCCTAGTATTTTTCTCAATACCTTTCGCTCCGTCACGAGAAGTTTTTTAGTAATCGTAGTTGTAATTGTGTTGCTACACATAAAAAAATACAATTTAACCTCCTCTTTTTTTATACTACTATCAAGCGGCGCACCGAAAGATCATAACAATTTCACTAACTAACTTATTCAATTCATATTGAGGTTAGGATGTCATAAGATAGTAATGACGTAAACAGTAATTTAATGAACTATACAAAAATCTGCTCTGAGGTACCCACAATAACTGTAAAAAGTTTTAATTCAATCGAATGAGTGGTTAAAAACGAGTATAGAACAAACAGGTACTACAAATATTTAGAAATTAAAATATCTATGAGATAAGTACTGATTTTATTTGTACTAAAAAGGGATGATAACTTCTTTGCTATTATAATATTAATTATTTAAGGATGTTTTAAGATAAACTTTTGTTAGCTTTGGATATTTTCGTTTATAGCCTCCATTGTGACAATAACCCAAATGTCGTGTTTAAAGTATTATTCCGATAGTTTGCGTGTCGTTCTATTAAAATATAATTTTAACAAAGCCTATGGCAATGCTTACACCACTCGGCTTTTGATGGAAATATGAAGTGGAACGATTCCGGATTAAGATGGTATTATTGTAATGCGATATAATGTAAATCGCTTTGTTACGGATACTGTAATCTGTTGATGTTTAATTCATAAAAGAATTATGGTATTATTGTTTTTACTCGGAGGAAAGGTCGCGCGTTATGTAATTCCTCACTTCACCATCGAAATCGTCGAGTACGACAAAGAATATGAGGTACAGGCTAACCCATAGACACAGCCCACTGAGTTTCTCGCTGGATCGTCACAGTGGCCACAGTGGATCGCGATTCAGATCCGGTGGTAGATTCTGTTTTTGCTAGAGCCAGTATCAGCAAAATTAGATTGAGCCCGTGAGATCATCTACCATTTCGAGAGTAGCTAGAATAGGCGCTTTAGGCTACCAAAGGTTAGGTACGGAAAAAGCAAAATAAAAAAAAATGTTGAAATGATTTTGTGTGCTGTTTTATGACTGAAAATTATTTCATATATTTATAATAGTATTTTTAAATACATTTTTGTTCTGTAACGAAGATCCGATGTGCTAACACACGAACTATTAAAAACCTTAAAATATATTTATTTTTTTCTATCACGTTTCCTGATCCTAACAATTCGGTGAAGGATTAACATTTCTTCTCTTTACGCCACATTATTCTGACAAGAATAATAATCTGAACACATCACAGTTCAATATCTCATGTAAACAAACAATACACGTTTGCGTCTATATAAGTTCAAAGTAAATTTCCGTTTTGTAACACGTTAATCAACAAGAACTGCCACATTGACAGAGCACGTACTGTACTGAGTTTTGATTGTTTTAACACGCTCAACGCCAGGGTAGAAACCACGTTTAATTCAGTGGGCTGCATCGGACACCTTGTATCCACGTTGGACATCTCCTGGAAAACAATAATTAGTAACTATTTCCGCAAGTTACCCATTATTTTTGAGTTATTTCTTGATAATAATTGCAAAAAAAACACCTCAATGGTTTTTGGTTTTAGTCCTACCTATGCTGATAGCCTCGAGAGGCTATTTCAGCTTCGCCCTAACGTGTTTAGGTGAGCTCACGGGGCTCAAACCAGAGTGTTGCTAACACACTCTAGCATGAGCAGTGCTTCGCAGAATCTACCACCGGATCGGAAACGCGACCCACTGTGAAGATCCGGCAAGAAACTCAGTGGGCTGTCTATGGGTTAATTCGCACGTCGAGCCCTTCGTCGCAAGCGACGGGTTCGACAAGGACGGTGACCGTTGCTTGTGGTGCCTAAAAGCACCGTTAATGGATCGGGAAGATCCGTGATGACGTGCTTTGGGCGACGTCGACTGTTTACCATTCGGTCTACAAGATCGGGTATTTAGTTTCTAGCGGCGGTTTTTGGACGATTCTTGTTAATAGGTATATGGTAGAGGAAAGTGTGACATGGCGTCCGTCATGGCGTTCAACGTATATTACCCACTTCATCTAAAACTGAGCACCTATATTACTTTATCTAGATTTTATGCAGCTACATGTGGCTTATTGGACCACTGATCAAGGCCGTCAATTCAATAATACTAACAATATTTTACCGAATGCATATTATATACATAGTTTTTTTTTATTGCCCTTGTAGGCAGACAAGCATACGGCCCACCCGATGGTGAGTGTTTACCGTCGCCCATGGACTTCAGCAATGCCAGAGGCAAAGCCAAGCCGCTGCCTATCGCTTAATACTCTCCACAAGCCTCGTTTGAAGAAGGACATGTCATAGCGCTCGGGAAACACTATGGAGGGGAGCTCATTCCATAGCCGGATGGTACGTGCCAAAAAAGACCTCTGGAAACGCACTATTATATAGACTAGAGGTCCCGCAGTAGTCGAAATTCGACTATAATTAATTAGAATTGTAAGTTTGTACACTATTATGATTGTATGATATACTTCTATAATCACAAATTTCGCCAAGACTACACTTTTAAAAATATTAACAAAGACAAACAATATTTAATCTCAATTTGACAACAGACGTCAAGAACAAAAGTTTGACAAGAAATAGTATGCATGCGTGTGTGCGTCAAATACATGGTATGTAGTGTGTGTAATGTTTTCTTTATTCATTTAATGTATTATTATGCATTATTTTAATAAAATATTAGCATTGTGCACTTCTTCTCTATATTCTCTATAAATGTGGAAAATTTCATACTCCTCCGTCCGCGCAATTTTCGTAAAAAGGGATACAAAGTTTTTGCTTCACGTATTAATATATAGATGTGTGTATTGTTCGACATTATATAATTTATTTAAATCTTGACTGCTATTTTTTTTTTTAAAAGCAGTCCCCAATTCTCCTTCTTGATCGCGCCCATCGGCTTATCGATTTTCTTCGTCACCACTATTTGTCGGCCGTTAAAACGAAACAGCGATATAATTAAAGCGTAATTTACTATCGTATCGCGAACATGTTGCTTAACTAAAATGAAATTATTTTTTCGAACCTTAATGGCCGCCACGCGACGTAATAAATACGAATCTTTATTGTTGAATTATTAAAATCACTTAATTATCGTTCACAATGGTAGTAAATGAGTATTTAAAAAAAAAAACTATAATCGGTTTGTACCAGATAATTGATATGTTTAGTTGTAGACAGTAATGCTGTAGATATTTTTTTTACTTGTATTGTTAGGAGATATATGATTATCTTAAACCCGGCTGTGCCTTTTTTTTCCCCCACGAAATATTGAAAATAATGTTTGCTTTCGTACAATCTACTCAAAGATGAGTTTTTCCACATTTTTCTGTTAAAAGAAGAAAAAAATTAACATTTAAAAACTTTAAATAAACTGAACCCTAAGACAAACAAATCATCTTAAGTCGTGTTCACAAACATCTTCCATGATGAACTTTTAGCATTGTGCAATAAAAAATGGATACGCAATATTTATAAATTTGCTTTATCATTAGTGGTGGTACTTCTTTCATGACGACACGACCATTCTGACTATTATCGCAAAGTAGGCATTCATTGCAATTTCAAAGGTTAGACAATCGTTCTCAAATTTAATTGAGACTCAGACCTCTTTTCTCAAAGTGGATGACGGCATTCGTTATGAGGTCTATGTAATAAACAAACTGTCTTTAACAAACATCTCTAAGATCGTATAACCTATTCTATCATTAAAACCGGTACATGTGCACTCATAAGTGATATTTCTACTTCCATTATTTATAAATAAGCCAGACTGTGTTTTGTACTGCGGCACCCTCCGCATAAATTACACCTCTCCATATTGATTGATGGCCCGACGATGGACTTCCTAATTACCTGTCAATGTTTTGAATCAACATTATATTGTGAACGTATATTTAGTACAACACATAGAATAAAATTACCTTTTCGTTCTTTTATAGCTTCGGATTTTTTTCTTTTATTCATAGATTATTATATTTTTAGATTATAAACGTAGATGATAAGATTATAGAGAATGTTAATTGAATAAGTTAAATACATGTTTGTCTATCGAAATAATATTTAATATTTTAGGGGCCTGGTACAGAAAGCAGTTATCCTTGATAAGGCGGGGACGGCCACCTACTAGATGGACCGACGACCTAGTAAAAAGCGCTGGGTCTCGTTGGATGCAGGTGGCAATGGACCGGTCGCACTGGAAATCTATTGGAGAGGCCTATGTTCAGCAGTGGACGGCGATAGGCTGAAATGATGATGATGATGATGATAAGGCGCGTAAGTATCGTGAGGAGATTTCTCACGCTGGAGTCCTAACCACCGGTGGCTTGTGTCGTAGACACCGCCATCAGCGACAATCTATTTTCATATAGATGTTTATAAATTTGTATTATTAATATATTTAAAAAAAATGTATGATTAAAAACATTTCAAATAAATATAGTAGAACAATAATAATACTGAACAGTGACACTAAAATGGAGTATAGAGACACTGCTTTATTCATGGGTCATCGGTCCTTGATATGTCTGCGAAGTATTCATATAAATCGATTGAAGCTAGCGAAAATCATAGATTCTGATTGACAGATATATACAGATAGGAAAATACATTATGAGCACATAGGATTTTCTTGTAATAGATATGTACTGACTGCCCAGATACCGAACACCAAATATTCTTGACAAAGCCATTGACTCCGAGCATAAACGGTACCTTGATTTCGTGTTTCAGTCATCAAGGTACAGGACACTAATTACTAAAAAGGAGAAGCGATTAGTTGAACGCACATTGAATCCTCCTGCTCGCGTCGTTTCCTCCCTGCTGAGGGTCGTGACCATCATATTTTGACAGGATTTTAGTGTTTGTAATGTCCCTCCAGCGGCTCCGATCATTGACCGCTTGAAGGCTTAGTGGAATGGGATCTCTAGTATGGTGCAGATTTGATCGAACCATATTTTTTTATTGCTTAGATGGGTGGACCAGCTCACAACCCACCTGGTGTTGAGTGGTTACTGAAGCCCATAGACATCTACAACGTAAATGCACCACCCACCTTGAGATATAAGTTCTAAGGTCCCAAGTATAGTTACAACGGCTGCCCCACCCTTCAAACCGAAACGCATTACTGCTTCACGGCAGAAATAGGCGGGGTGTTGGTACCTACCCGCGCGGACTCACAAGTGGTCCTACCACCAGTAGTACTGCACTGTACTACAGTAATCGGACTGCACCCGCGCGGTCTCTTTCCCTCGATCTTCCCTGTCACGAATAGTCTCTCTAGGCTATCGTGTGTTTTCCGAGCAATATGACCGAAGTACTCGAGTGCGTAGCGAAGGCAGAGTGTAGAGAGTCCTGTCTTGATCTGCAGTTGGTCTAAGGTAGACAAATTGAATGAGTGTTTATTAAAAACAAAGGTAGGCAGCGGCTTGGCTCTGCCCCTAGCGTTGCTGAAGTCCATGGGCGACGGTAACCACTCACCATCAGGTGGGCCGTATGCACGTCTGCCTACAAAGGCAATAAAAAAAAAATAAAAAAAAATACACAATTAATTTCATGCACTAGTCAGTCTCGGCCCGCTTTGCTGCCAGATCTTTGATTAGCTTTTGATCCAATCGCAACTAGACTACACGGGTTAATGTCAAGATTACCTTAAAATTTCATCGAAATCAGTCCAGCCGTTTCAGAGTCTACAAGGAACATACAAAAAAAACTCGTAAAATATAGGAAACGAAATTAAACAGTAAACTTTAATTACCCAATTAATATTCTAAAAATAACGAAGTCTACATGGAAACAATGTTTAACCCGTTCCAAATGCTACAATATCCTGTCAGACTAATGGATTACGTTACGTAAGACTATTTAGACAGTGCATTAACGGAGTAACAAAAACGATATCTAATAATACATTAGCATTCGTCGTGCGTCCCTCAAACAATGAGTGACATCCGGAAGCGCAATTAACTATGTATTCGATGGAAAGAGGAAATATCAATTCGCCTGTACGTGAACAGCGGAGGGATCGGCCGGGATCAACGGAAAGAATATTACGGCTCACTCAATTATGACTGCTTTATATGAACCGTGATATTTGATTTTGATTTCTTGTGTTACTTGACTAAATCTGTTGTTGATTTTTGTAGTATGCTAAACCTACACGAGGAGAGTAAGTATGTCGAATACGAAAAAAAAAACGAGTTTGTCGTATGAGAGATTACATTTTAATGCAAGAGCCTACAAAATTTTACTGGTGGTAGGACCTCTTGTGAGTCCGCACGGGTAGGTACCACCACCCTGCCTATTTCTGCTGTGAAGCACTAATGCGTTTCGGTTTGAAGGGTGAAGCAGCCGTTGTAACTGTACTTGAGACCTTAGAACTTATATCTCAAGTTGGGTGGCGCATTTACGTTATAGATGTCTATGGGCTCCAGTAAGCACTTAACACCAGGTGGGCTGTGAGATCGTCCACCCATCTAAGCAATAAAAAAAAATGGTTCAACTTTTTTTTTACATCGACTTTTGTGAATTAAATCGGGTTTTTTTTTCGTAGTTGTTTACATGATGGTAAAAATCGAATCGATTCAGCGCTAATCATGAAGACATTAGCAGACGACACTCGCTTCTGTCACTGGCAAAACCAAACCACCTCAATCTTATTTCGCCTACTTGAAAATCTCTTTTTGTAAATCGCTTTGTCGTATAACAATTAATCAATCTAGATGGTAGTTACCATCGCGCTTATAGAACTGAATTCTCAGACAGTAATTCTCCGACGTGCTTATCGTCATCGTCGGCTCCGATATGTAGGTGAACGAAAAAAATCCTCTTAGATCCAAACAGATCCGCAACACTAAAACAATCATTTAACTTTCCAAACACTTTTGAACATTTTGTTTTGGTATAAGCATTTTTCAAACGAGATCGGATTTCTGAGCATCAAAAATTAAGATCACATGACATTATGAACAGTTCAGGAAACATAAGAACATTGAATCCGCACGATTAATTGTAAATACTCTAAACAACAGCGGCAGGGTTGGACCCTGACATTGCTGATGTTAACTATTCAAAATAAATGGGCCGTAAACCTGTGGTGACAAGGCTAAAAACCAATAGCTTAAACAATTTTTTTACTAAAAACTACCTAGAAAAGGCTTGATTTATTTGAAGTATTTGACTGATTAAAAATAAACACTAACACAGAGCCGAGTGAAATGAATGCTGATCACGAAGTTCCGGGGTGACCACTCAATCGAAACATGCTGAAAAGTACAGGAAATCTGCGCAATCCACTCAACACACCGATATCCAAAATATATCCGGCAATTTATTGGAAAACGTTCCGTCTGGCACCGGTCTATTATGCCGGTCCAATCACGGCAAATGGACGGCGCAAGGCTTTCGCTAAATTTTGCATCGAGCATTCGATTGATTGCCGATAGAAGTATTAATGGGGAATCACGCGAATACTTCTTTGAAACACGACTTTATGGAATATATTTTTGATTACGTAAAGAATTGTGACACAAAATTTTCAAAATTAACCTCTTTTATTTTGTTTGTGTGAAATGAAAAGAAAAAACTCAGTTTTATTTGAATTATATTGAGACTAAAACACACGAAGCACGTTTTTAAGAAACATCAGACTTTAAAATACCGAAACTTCGGATTATTGATTTATTAATAGACCACAAGTTTCTTTGAAATTTGTGAGCAACCTTTCCTTTCTTTGATATATCTGAAAAATCTTTGAATAAAATTTAAAGAACAACAAAATTTCCAACAACATAAAACCAACATGAGTGATCTCACTAATGAAGATTTCGCATTAAAAACAAAAAAAAAACAAAAAAATACTCCGCCTGTTTGAGTTATTTGTCGTCGCATATAAACGAGTGCACTGCAAAAAGTCGAGGGAAGATCAAAGCAATGACGTGGCTGCCTGAGTCTGAAATAACATCCCGACAACGCTCTTGTGAATGCGCGAATCTCGTTTGCGAGATTGCAGTGCGCGATGATTTAATTGTGCGACGCGCTTCGGATAATGTTTTACACTGTATTAAAGATGTTCGCTTTTTACACGCAATCACGTATAATTGCACGAAGTGTGTGCATTTTAACGTTTTCACCAAAGAAAGGGCCGTGAGTTGTATTGTATTGCGTCATATAAATTAAGTATAATATCGTGTAATAAAAATGAAACCCGCAAAATTATAATTTGCGTAATTACTGGTGGTAGGACCTCTTGTGAGTCCGCGCGGGTGGGTACCACCACCCTGCCTATTTCTGCCGTGAAGCAGTAATGCGTTTCGGTTTGAAGGGTGGGGCACCCGTTGTAACTAAACTTGAGACCTTAGAACTTATATCTCAAGGTGGGTGGCGCATTTACGTTGTGGATGTCTATGGGCTCCCGTAACCACTTAACATCAGGTGGGCTGTAAGCTCGTCCACCCATCTAGGCAATAAAATAAAAAAAATGTGAAATTTGTACCGCACACGATACTGAAAATGTAAACCAATTATACATTATAACTTAGGTTAAATAACTGTAAGAGCGAAATATATTTTATGCACGGTAATCAATGAAACTTATATAGGAGACATCACCTTTGACATGTGAATCGAAAGCAATTTAGCACAATCTAGTAATTTCACCATTATCCATAATTCTTTAAAACTGCTTGAAATTTATATTTCTTTAATAATTATTTTATCTAATTCATTTCCATCCAAAGTTGGTATTAAAATTCCTATTAAAACACTTCTAAATCTTCAAGAAACTCTTGTGTATTTTTAATATTCATTAACCTTGCTTTTGCTCGCATAGGTACACTACATTTAACTGCTAATTCATTAAATTGTAATTATCTTGAATTAGCGGGAAAAACTATAAAATACAAACATAAACAAATTTGATATTATTCTTACTTACAATCGTTGAAAAGTTAATGGTTTATTATAAGTTTAATATCAAGATAATAGTCGTTAAATACAAATCCAATTAACATAACATACAGAGAGTGGTAATGATGCTGCTAAATGCATTGATGTAAAGTAATAAAACGCAGGTGTTTATATCCTCGTAAAATAAGTACCTGTGCGTGTACCGTATTGACAAATTAAGTTAAAATTAGATTTAAGGACCTACTTATAAAATGCAGCATGCAATTGGTTTTGGATTGATGTAGTACCTATCAGATGTGTCCAACAAAGTTTACGAACTAGAGATTTTTTATCGCTGTGATGGATGAATGAGCTCACGATCCACCGGGTGTTAAGTGGTCAGCGTAGCCCGTAGGCCTCTACTACGTTAATATCGCCACCCGCGTTGAGAAATGAGTTCTAAATCTCAGTTTTTACAGTATAGCTGTTACCCCACCCTTCAAAATGAAACATATTACTGATTTACGGCAGAAATAGGTAGGGTGATGGTGCCTACCCATGCGGACTGACAAGACGTCCTACCACCAGTAATTACGCAAATTATAATTTTGCGGGTTTGATTTTTATTACACGATGCTATTCCTTCGCCGTGGAAATCAATCGTGATAATTTTTAAGTACGTATTTCATTAGATAAATCGGTATATCTCTGCGGGATCCGAACACCGGCACAGTCGGTAGTCGAATCGCTCAATACGAATGCACCGGGCGGCTTATCCTTTAGGCCACGACGACTTCATAAACTACTGGTGTTGTGTTGTTGTAGGATTGAAAGGCGCGATTGAGATCTTCGTCTTTTTCATTTTTGCCACATGATTGAATGAGGACCACCTGGTATTGAGCGGCTACCAAAAGCCGTAGTCTGGCCATAAATACTGTTACAATTACTGTTACAACATGGAAAGAGTGCGTGCTTTTATTGATAACTGGCCTCAACGTTTAAAGGACTGTATTGCAGCCAATGGAGACCACTTCGAATAAGATTTTTATACTTTAAATTGTTTTATATTTATGTATTAAATTAACACACTGTAAATTACTGTAAAAGTAATAAATGTTAGTTGCCATAGAATTTTTTTTTGTTTTCCTTTGTAGCAGTATTTATGGCCAGACTAAGTATATTACGTCATGTCTGTCCCACTCTTTAAATCAGAAGCCACGACTGCGTCGCGGCAGAAGAAGGCAGCATGGTGGTACTTTTTTTTTTATTGCTTAGATGGTTGGACGAGCTCACAGCCCACCTGGTGTAAAGTGGTTACTGGAGCCCATGGACATCTACAACGTAAATGCGCCACCCACCTTGAGATATAAGTTCTAAGATCTCAGTATAGTTACAACGGCTGCCCCACCCTTCAAACCGAAACGCATTACTGCTTCACGACAGAAATAGGCAGGGTGGTGGTACCTACCCGCGCGGACTCACAAGAGGTCCTACCACCAGTAAAAACCTACCCGGGCTGGTTTACAAAAAGCCCTACTACCCATTAAATGGGCTGTATTTCACAAGAAATTTTATTTCTCAACCGAGCACGTTGCAATTATTTTAAATGCTCGACGAGGATGTAAATTTGTAAGCAGTTAATCTCATGTGTTCTGTATTGCAATTTGTACGAAATACGTATTACGGTTTAACATTTAATTTTGTATTTAGGTGCGAGAAGCTGAATGCGAAATTTCAACTAACAACTTCAGTTTTATTGCACTTTGAACACTCCATTAATGCTTATTTTGTGTAATTACAAACATGATTTGTTATCTGTTTCTTCATTTCAATTTTACTCTTACTATTTTTGTGTTAAGCAAGGGTAACTCAAAACAAATATATCTTTACGTATATATTAATAGTATAAAGGAGTCCTGAGCGTTATAAGCGGTTTTAAAGAAATAAAAAGGAGCTATAACAGTTTTCGTGTGCATTTTTAAACCATTCCGACGAGTTACTTTGTTTTTTATCATCTCATCAGTCGGTTTTATGAATAAAAAACAAGACTTTTGCGTTCGTGCACATTTCTATAACAATAAAATAAAGCAACTTCAATTTGAATTACTGTGATGTATTGAGTCACACCTATAATGATGTTAGTGGATGTTTCGTGCAAGCTATTGACAAAAAATTATCTTAATTTACAAACTATCTTAGTCAAAGTACGTATGTCAATTTTTGGACGCATAATAAACAGTAACACGATTTGGATATATCAGAAGGAAAAAAAACAATGAATTTATGTGCCTCAACGAACATTATTACGAGTAGAATGAACTTGTTGATGACGAGGTCATTTTGATGTAGATAAAATATTTTCCTTGCCGCTTACGCAGTTCGCTCGAGAAATGACATCAACAACATAACCTAACTTCTCAAAAATGAATTATAAAATCGTTTTTGTGCTTCTATCCGTTGTTTTCGTGTTAAATATCGAAGCTAAGGACTTTGTGGACGGAACAAAAGTGAATAATTTGTTGATCTCCACAGGGAAAGTTGTTGTCAAAGGATATCCGTTAATAAAAAGGGACAAAGACTATGTCTATGTTGATCCTAAGCTGCGAGTAATCAAGGTAAGTGGGTAAAGCGAATGTATTTTTAATCTATAAATATAATTTAAAGATTAAAAATTTGTATATATTGAAGTTAATTTTTACAATCAAAATTGTATCTTAATTTTGACACTACAAGGTAAATTACGTCCATTATAATATATGTAGTTTAGTTTTCTTTGTTTACCATAATACAAGCACATAAATTTACTCATTTTAAATTCAAAACTGAAATATTTTACGAGGCAAATGAAAAAAAAAACATAAAATAAATTGGTAATTACTAAATATTATCTGAATATCTGGTTATTGGACGTAGGTATAGCTACCGTGATGTTTATTTTATATTTTTGCTTATGCTAATTTAACAACGTTTCTTTATTAAAGCATTAAGGGTGAGTACTTCGGTAGGCCACTGATGCGACATACTTTAAAAAAAAATGAAATGCACACCATTCGCGAACCTGTGACCCCCCGCATGAGATAATCCGTTTTTTTTCCTACCTATTCTAGTAACCTCGAGGGGTTATTCTAGATTCACCGAGCTAGTAGGTGAGCTCACGGGGCTCAAGCCGGGAGTGTTGCTAACATTGGCCCTAGCAAGAGCAGTGCTTCGCAGAATCTACCACCAGATCGGAAACGCGACCCACTGAGAAGATCCAGCGAGAAACTCAGTGGGCTGTGTCTATCGGAATCCTTATTAGGCTACGAGAAACTTATATAACTATAATTTGAAGCTATATTTTTGGTATAAGCTATATTTTTTGGCGTCCGTTGTTTTTTACCTATCTCTATCTAACATTACCTAAATACCTAAGATTTGTCATGGTTCATATATTTTATAGTCCAGTTGATGTATGCAGACGTGCAGCAGAGTGCTGTATGTACTTTTACATCAGATACTGAGTTACCGGAACAAAACATGTAAAATGAATCCGATCGTGGACTGATTTTAAAAATGGAAGCACCAATGGCAACTTCCTGAAATTTCTGTTGGAATTTATGTCGTTTTTTTTTTTTATATTTTTAGTTTTGAATTACATTGCGTGTTTTTAATACGAATTTTGATTTACATTACCAGGGTATCATCGCCAGAGATTTATCCCGAACGAAAGCAGAAGTCACCGTGACAAGTGGCGGTGTCGGGGCTACCAATGTGACTCTTCACTTAAAAAGCGAAAGAGGGGAGGGACTGAATTACCTAATACTCATATTTGGTCAAAATTCTTAAATAATTTTAATTTTATACATCTTGATAATTATAGACCTGCAATGTATCGCTAAAATATAATTGTTTTAATGTTAATATTTATTAGTTTTAAAATGTTTTAAATAAAGAATTATCTTTTTCCTGTCTTTTGTTTTTTTTTTATCATAATTCAACTAAGATTGTTTTAGTATTTTACTTACCTAAATAAAGGGGCATTAAGATAATGATTGGTAGACATACTGTAGTTCTACAATATCGCAAATATTTATGTTACCTTCACTGAACATAAAAAATCTGATCCATGTAATTTAAACAGTCAAAGTTTTAGCTTTGTGACTAAAAATAACTTACATTCACTGGCGCTATTATACTATTGTGCTATGTAAATACTTAAATATATCATATTCGCAATAAAATATTCCACGAAACAAATTAATGAATCTAAAAAATTCACGCACGACACTCGACACTACAAAACATAAAATGGCACTATATAAATTTACAGTAATGAAAACAGCATGGAAACTGTAATGAAATCCAAACATAATCTCATATAGCGCCCTTACAGCGAACATCAAACGAACACAAATCAATTTTGGCGAATTGTCAGCATACAGGGTGTTTAAACTTAGGGTGGGCTAATGGAGACACACGTATTAAACCGGGCCGCGTGCTGTGACAACATTGACATAGACCAGGGGGGGCTAATTAGTTTAAGCCTGTGGCTAGGGCAGAGATGACCAGCAAGGACCTAAAAATACTAGAAGGTGAAGTATAGGAACAATTTTTTTTTCTATTTCATTAAATGATGGCAGATTTACAATTGACTTACTTGAGATTGCTTCGTTGGTAGAGTAGTTAGTTACCCTGATTACTTTACCAACAGGGGTCGAGTTCCATTTCCAACCAGGCATAGAATATTTTTTTGAAAAAATCGGAGTTCGGTAGTGCTTGTCAATTAAAGACTTCCGTACAAATAACATAATATAATATAATTCCTATCCCGAATTATGTAGAATGTTCATTAATTCATTAAAATTAAAAATCTGAATGACTGGAAAACAATTTTTACAAACTGTTTACATCCAGGCGATGGGGCAATGCAAAGCCGCCATCACTATTTAAACATGTCCTATCGGATTCTACCGCTTCACTGTTGCTGTTTTTAGACCTCCAAGTACCAGTCACCGGTCTTGTCAAACTCATCAAATACATGAGAATACGTACAAAGAGTTTGACGTATAAACCTAGCCCATAGACACAGCCCACTGCGGCTCTCGCCGGATCTTCACAGATAGCGATTTCGATCCAGTGGTAGATTCAGCAAAGTACTGCACTTACTAGGGTTACTACTAGGGTTAGCAAGTCCTCTCTAGTTGAGCCCCGTGAGCTCAGCTACTCGACTGACGATACATTACACCCATCCGATCACTGAAGTTCACCAAGGCACCTCTCTTTCTTCTATGTTCAGGTTATTTGTAATTTTACAGATTAATTTAGGTAAAACACATTCGACTCTTTCCGTATTAAAGCAATTGGACACGAGCGTTTCTAGTACATCAGTTTTTATGTTGGTGTATTCAGTGGGGTGCCGCTATCTTTAACATTTATATTCAGAGATCAGAAGACACCAACAATTTTATGGTAATACACATTTAATTCAATTCTATGGCCACTAGTGAATTTGATGTTCAACTTCTATTTTATTTAATTAACTAATGCAATTGTAATTAATTCTGCTCAACTTATAAACGGTTTTTCATTATGTACTCAAAAACATAAAATTTCAATAATTTGGATTATACATTTACTGTTTAAATAGCATATCGCCATGCTTTTAACAAGGTTATATTTTGAAAGTTTAACTATCTCCAGAACCGAAACTCGGTGAGATTATTAGAATTGATAATTATTGTACCATGGATCCTTCCTATTTTTGCGAAGCAGTGATGTAGTTCATTATGAATTCTTGAGGAGTATGCTTACAAAGTTTCAAATCTATGTGAAGAACAGAGAAATAGGTTAAAATTGACTTTACCAAAATTGATTTATATGTGCAGTTAATGAAAGCATGTTAAAAATTCATCAGAATGTATTGCATGCCTCGCCGAAGAATCTGCAATTTTTGTCAAAAAATACCCGAACGTATTTTCATTTTCTCAAGCGAAGTATATGTTGTATTCATGTTTGAATTTTCCTACACAATGTTTGCGGTGGAGCGATAAGCTTCCAACCGAGGTATGCTTGCAAGTTCATATTTTATTTATTTAACGGAGTTATGAAATACTTCAACAGTGACTTCCGTAAAAATATTCCATTTACATGACACACATTTACGTTAAATATACACAGAAATTTCACAATTTCATGTAACATTGTGTGTTGTTTTCTTAACTCGATTGCGTCCTGGCTTGAGTAAATAGTTATCTACATCCACTAAAGAACATAGTTCTATAACACCCCTGTTAACAGCAGTAATTTGATCAGCCACAAACAACAACGCACGTAAAGGGAAAGTTTTATTCCCTTTGCCGAAGAGAAAACCAAGTTTATCCAAAGTACTTTCTACTTCCGTCCAAATTCGATTTTGATACGCACCATCAAAAAGTAATTTCCCGTGGAAACAAAAGGCAACGAGGAAAATTTCTAATTTGATCCAATCTAAATCCAATTACCTTCGCTCTGTGCACGCAAAGAATTGAAGGATCAGGGTAAGTAAGAAAAAGTTGGTCTTATTATTAAGTTGTTGATAGGAGGAGAAAAAAGCGAAGATGCGTTGAAAATCCAGTTTCAATTCCATTTGAAAATAAACATGCTTTACGTACATGAAGAATATCAATTATTTTTTACTTAGTTCACTGAACGAATTCACAGCATTGGCACCAAGTAAGCACGGGAGTTCTTAGAGACCGCGACATAAAAGCCTCAATTGGATTCTTTTTTTTTTTTGGTCTGGAGGAAATCGCCGGACTTTCGCCCTCCACTGGGGATGGCGGGCGGGGAATGTTGGAGTCGAACCGACTAAAACCTCCTGTCGCTCAACAACTAACGTCCGAATCTCGCATGAGACAGAACACATGAATAGGCAAAGAGGGAGGGAGGCGTTTGATGCGGAGCACATCTTTCCCACCACCCGACCAAATGGCCGAGCCCCAGCCGGGACAGGTAGGAGGGACAATTTCAGTCAAGCAACATAAAGTCGGTATAACTTGAGGCATTGGAATAATGGCTATATTAGCCTTTCGTGGTAGTTCCTCAATAATTCGTACCTCAAGTAGGTACTCAAGAATAAAATTAGAGAAACAGAAATGGTTAAGTGATCGATTTTATTTGGGTCTTGTATTAGAAATGTTCAATTTAGCGTAACCAAATACTGAATTTCTTCAGAACGCGGTAGAGCATGACATTAATTAGAATTTGAAGCGGGTAAACAATATGTCAAACTTGTTCCTACTTTGTGAACCAGTTTGCGATTTATTTATGTTTCGTCGTACTCTAACTTCAATAAATTATTATGGCAAACTTTGAAAAAGAAAATTTACAATAATTATTATCTGTTAAAATAATTTTGACCGCTCATTTAATGATAGCCAATTTAGAAATATCGTTCCGAACATTTTTAATTAAAGTTCAGCTTTATTTCTATAGCATCGTTCCATGAGCTGTTATAGATAGTGAAATCTGTTTCCCGTACGAAATAGTTCAGTTATCTTTAGATCGTTAATTATAAACAAACGTATCTAAAACTAAGCATTCGACAATAAATTATAATCAAAAAGAAAATCAGCTTTTACTAAATAAATAACAATTTACGTTCGCGTGTCCAATAAACAGTGGTTTATTGAAAAAAATCAACTGACCCGAACGATAAATCACGCGTGCTTCCTCTATTACTTCCCTTATCTTGAAAAAAAAAAACAAAAAAAGCAGGCCGCGTACACAGATAACATTCATAAATCAGACGCGGTATTTTTTGTAAATCCATTAAAAAATTAGATTATAAAATGAAATAGTGACACTAATGTTTGTTTATCGGAAAGATTTAATGTAATAACGAGGTTTATTTTGATGCGCCGTGACATTATGTATTAAAGAGCGGTAAATTAGGATAAGGTGTAGATTACAAGTGCTAACAAAACCACAGCTGTAAGCGTTATTAAAAACACACGAAATATGAGTCTTGTACTTGGTTTAAATTTAATTTGTAACCAATAATTGACGAGTTATTTGGTGTGATCAGTTACGCCGCTGCTCATAGGAATAGACACAGACACGCCAAGTCGAAATGTCACTTCATTCGATATTTTGATTGGATATAATTTTTATTGTATCCATAACGGTTGTACCAGAACCACAGCATAGAAACAGTTGGAAGGAACGAGAAATTGCATATTAATGATTTTAGTCATCGTAATTTGACAGACCACCTCAAGATCTAGGTCAAAATTTTAGATATACTAGAATTTTATGACATGTCTTTTTTCAAACATAGCTTATCGAGAGTATTAAATCTGACTCTGCCCCTGGCATTACTGAAGTGCACGTGCGACGGTACCCACTTACCATCAGGGGGCTGTATGCTCATCTGCGTACAAAGGCAATAAAAAAGTACATGGCTATCCTGGTTTTTAGTCAAGAACGCGTCAAGTTTGCGGCAGAACTCCACAGTATTGTGGTACCTAGCCGTATGCGCACACAAAACAACCTGTACGCGCTCAAGACAGAGGTTAGAAGATAAATAGATTATTATGCTACTGCATACAGAAGATTAGGGAAGTATCATTATTATTTTATTACATTATAGCTAGAAAAGGTAGTGACAGCACAAACCGATTTAATTTAAGTTGAAGACATGAGTTGATGAAGAGGTTAAGTAGGTACTGGTGGTAGGACCTCTTGTGAGTCCGCGCGGGTAGGTACCACCACCTTGCCTATTTCTGCCGTGAAGCAGTAATGCGTTTCGGTTTGAAGGGTGGGGCAGCCGTTGTAACTATACTGAGACCTTAAAAGTACCTTAGAACTTATCTGAAGGTGGGTGGCGCATTTACGTTGTAAATGTCTCCAGTAACCACTTAACACCAGGTGAGCTGTGAGCTCGTCCACCCATCTAAGCAATAAATAAAAAGTACCATTTTTAAGATTTTTCAGTTTTTACATTGAATGGTGTTATGTGCCTATAAACCATATTAGACCTTAAATCTTCAGGTTTAAAGGCTATTTTTAGAAATTGCATGTGATGAAAGAGTTATGTACGAAGAAGAAGTACAAGTAACAAAAGCTTGTTGTCCCATTTTCTCAAAATTAACAAATTGTATCATATCCCCTTCATCGACTCATGTCTTCAGTTCTTCTAAATAATTATTAGTAGTGTCTTCTAATAATTACCAAAACAGCTGTAGTAATTATAGTAGCAGTCATAGCGTATATTTTAAAGCATTTGACTTTCGTTTTAAAAACTTACCTCTTGTACGTTTGCATGAATTAAAAACATTATGCTTTATCTTTCGTTGACAAAACGCAAAAGCTTAGTTAAATAATTACATACAATTCTCTCAAACAATGGTGTTTAAATAACCATAACGTTTGAGAGGCGTTTCGCGGTAATTCAAACCCATGAATCATACTTCTACGTCGTACTCCCACGCAACTTTACACGATACGTTCATTGCGAATGGTATATTTGCTTGGTCAAGGGACAACAATCCTATTTCCTGACCTGATTTTCTTAGGAGCTAATAAATATATATTTTTTTTATATTACTTGTTTCATTTTATATTACATATATATATTGTGTTAATTTTACTCATGTCTACTGTAATTTATTAAATTATCGCCATGTATTAACTTCATTACAGCTACGCAAATCTTGAATCTTTCACTTCATCAACGAGGGTTAAATGGAAGAGAATGCCTGCATGGCCTTAAGTTCGCCTTTGTACACTATTTTGTGCAATAAAGAATTTTCATTCATTCGTTCGTTCATTCATTCGTTCATTCATTCATTCGTTCTTTCTTTCTTTCTTTTTTTCTTTCTTTCTTTCTTTCTTCATTCATTCACTCATTCATTCATTACACTAGCTTTGGCCTGCGACTCCGTCCACGTCGAATAGTAACTTTGGCATAACGCTAAATTTTACCACCACTTCATTTACGTAGAAAGTGAAAATATTTTTGAATTATAGAATGTTAAGAAGCTATTTAAACCTCTATTTTGAAACATTATTTATTGGTGCTCCACTTGTATTGGCCTTACCGTGATGTTATATAGCCTTCCTCAATAAATGAGCTATCTAACGCTAAAAGTTTTTTTCAAATCGGATTAGTAGTTCCTGAGATTAGCGCGTTCAAACAAACAAACTCTTCAGCTTTATAATATTATTAGCTGACCCGGCAGACTTCGTAGTACCTCAGTCGATAAATAAAAGACCTAAACTTTTGTATAAAATAAACTTAAAACAAACAAAAGGAATCCGTTCGACGGGGGATTTTTTTTTTATTCCGAGCTTTTTCATATTTATCTACCTTTTAAATCTTCTCCGGACTTCCACAAATAATTCAAGACCAAAATTAGCCAAATCGGTCGAGCCGTTCTCGAGTTTTAGTGAGACTAACGAACAGCAATTCATTTATATATATATATATAGATAGATAGATAAGTAATAAGTAATAAGTATAGATTCAATAATTGAATTGAAACGATGGAAGTCGAAGTCGTATTTCGACTCTGACTAATTAAATAACGACCAAATCAGGGATGTCAGTCTCGCCATAAAACTTGCACAACCACGCCTCCGATGACACATCGACAGCTTTATGGAGGCGAGAACATTCGAGAACTTTATCCTTAAACTGGGACAAATGAGACGGAAAAAAAAACTGTTGACAAAAATAATGTCGAAGTAGTTACGGAAGTTGGGGGGGTATTGGAATTTCAGGAATATATCTGAGTAAAATAAAATGGTAATGGTGACGGCAAAAGTAATAAGGGAAGTAAGTAAGGAAGGACATTAAGACTCTGGATCTCAGTAGGGAATAATCTAAGCGGATAACAATATTAATTGTTGGCTAATTATAATGCTTTTTAAAACTACATATTCGGTTTAATCTAGCATTTTTACTGTCATTATATTATTTCCGATATTCCGATGATTTTAAAGTATTTCTGGTCACGGATGACTAAGGTGCTATTCGGTGACATTGAGTATTGTGATGACTACCGTCTATCATTCTTGTAAAAATATGTTTAGACTTTTACGTTTCATGACACAGAATGTCTACGACTCTTGAAAGCTGAAGAGAAACCGAGTATGTTTTTGTTTTAATTTTTTTTTTACATTTTTTTTGTCACAATCCGGTAAATTATGTTTTTATCCTAAAGTTAATAAATAAAATAACAACGTGGCTCTAATTGTAAAATTGTCGATCAAAATTCTTGTTAAACAATTCACAACACAATCGCATACACAACAATCAAGTAACAATCAAATACCTACTTCTATTTTATTTTCATGTCGAAACAAATCTAACGGATATCAATTTTAAAGAGAAAACACCAAAATCATATTAGAATTTCACAAATCAATTACATAATTATGAAATGTTCAATTACATATTCGATTTGAAGGAAATCTTACTAGATATTACACAAGCACACTTCAAGTTCGTGTATGTGTATATATAAATAAAGTTACCTTGATTATTATCTACTATCTTAAATTAACAGGCGAGCCGGCAAACCAGATATGAGCCGCATCCATAGAGACATCAAGAGACAGAAACTCCAATGTCAATACGTTGCTTATGTATAATATACACAGCGCTTAACGTCTATTTCCTAAATTCAACTAAAGCACCAGCCAGCACACACGACATTCCCAATAATCGATATACCATACTAACAGGAACAGCCGACGCGACTAGCCGTCTATTCCCCGAGGCGTACACGAAAATGTAGAGTGGTTTTGAAATAGACCCATTCGAATGACATGTGCATGCGACACCACGGGAACTGAATGCAGGGTCCTATTATTTATTTCAGAAATTGTTTTTATAACTGTTATTAATATATTATATATGCACATATTATTTATTTAGACACAACAAGAGATGAAGTAGTAAAAGGCACAAAAGAAAATTTGTCAAATTGTTTTTTTTCATAATTATATAAATAAATAATTAAATAAATAAATATTTACTAACAATCACGCCACGTTAACTGGTCCCGTGATAAGTTCGTAAAGAACTTGTGTTACAGGTACCAGATAACGGAAATAAATGTAAGATTTTTATTATACACATACATATATTTAATATACATCCATAATCCTGGAAAAGACATTTATATTTATCATACAAATATCTTTCCTTGGCGGGATTCGAACCCGCGACCCCCTTGTGTAGTGACCATGTCACTTACCACTACACCAGACGGTCGTTAAATTATTATAATAATCAGTCGAACTCTGCATATTTTCAGTAGTAAATATAGTCACATCATATCTTCAATGCTATAAAGAATTATTAAGGAAAAATCTTCCACCGAACGGGTGTCATTGCTCGACTTTCCGAATTTTGTTGTTAGGAACTTTTATATAAGCATCTTGGAAATGGCGTCAAAACAATTCACAATTTTGTCAAATATTGTCTATTCCATTATATTTACGGCTATAATAACAAAGAGTTACAACACTTTGAGACATAGATTTGAATCGAAATTTCATGTACACTCGTTACATATTTTCCGATCACAGAAGAAATGTTTTTAATATTAGCTCAAGCTTATCTTAATACCATATAATGAAAATTAAAAACCACGTTCTAACTGTTACAGCTACTAGTTGTTTCTCTGTTACAAAGGCACATACGAAGTTTTATTTATTGCTTGGATGGGTAGACGAGCTCACGTCTCACCTTGTGTTACGTAGTTAAACGCATTATTGCTTCACGGCAGGATTAGGCAGGGTCATGGTACCTACCCATGCGGACTAATAAGACGTCCTACCACCAGTAATTACGCAAATTATACTTTTTGCTGTAACAATTTTGTCATACGTTAGAAATAACACGCAATAGTTAATTCAACGTCTTTATACGTTTTGTTCGACATCTATAGGCGCAGTTAATTGTTTTTCTCATTATAACCTGCATCGACATGAAAGAAGATTTAAAACTACTTACATTCACACAGCGTTATCTCGTCTGCGTATTTAGCTTAACTCCAAAGAAAGCCGAATCCGTGGGCGGCCAGTGACTCACTAAGTGTTTGTCCAAATAAAGACAAAAGGGACACGAAACGCGACACGTTTGCGTAACCGATAAGCGTGAAAGTCGGTACAAAACGTTTAGAGACCGATAACGTAAAGTGACTAAATGGTGATAAATTTAAGTTTCAAAAGCCTACGCGTTCGCATGATGGTCGCAGAGCGCCTTCCAAACTTTCATCGAATAGTCTAGCCGGTCACGTTCAATCTTATTTAGGTTAAACTATAATTATTGTGGGCGATTATAAATTTTTATTGATCAGATCATATTATAAATAAACAAAATTGAATCGCACAATTTCAATCGTGAAAAAAGCATTCATAGGTGAAGGATGGGTACTAATTCCTGAATCAACAAAGGACGATTCAATAAAATTCTGATTTTAGACTAACAAAGCATCTTATTATGACACAAAGATATTGAACTCTTAAGTGAAATAAAAGAGGCAATAAGCCAATAAGCTTCCTGTTTTTTTTCCAGAGGAGAAAATCACCGGATCCGTATGTGGGAGTTGAACCTCACTAAAAACTCCTGCTGCTCACAGCCGGTGCTCTTCCCCGGACCGGGCCGGAACCCAGTCGGAGCCATTGAGACGGCGGGACAGGGTTTATGCAGAGCATATTACATCCATCCCACCGTCCCCCAGACGCCGGACCGATGGCCGCCAGAGACATGACCCCCGTTTCCCTCAGTCGACGGGCTGGAAGCCAGCCTTGATGGTGCCGCGCTCCACCTTCCCCCGGAGCGGACTACTACACCCGGTTTACTACTACGGGCAAACTTGCCGAGCACGTCGCCCAACGCCTAGGTTCCTCCCCGCACAGAGCAGGTGGAGCCCAAAGATCTTGGGGGCGGCTCACGGATGGGACCTCGGTCCCGACCCCCTGCACGGCGGCGGCGGATTTCTGCGTAGTGAAGATAGCTTTGCCTCACTCGCTTCGCCACCTCCTTCCGCGAGATGGTGCACTCGCAGAAATCGAGCATAGCCTTCCAAGACTCGTCACCGCCAGGCATCGACGCCACGACGCCAGGCAGCGCCAAGTCCGGTCCTATCTTTGCGACAAGGACACGGTGCTGCACCTCCCAAGCGGGGTAGACAGTGAGCGTATGCTCCGTATCCAGATCGTGTCCACAATGGTGGCACCACGTCGTCGGCTCAGCTCCTATCCGTACTTCCCGAAGCATCCGTGCCCGGTCAGCGCCTGCACCAGACGAAAGGTGAGGCGTCCTGCGCCACGATTCACCCAGTCATCAAAGACCGTGTAAACCGCCTGGACGGTCCGTAGACCCCACATGAGGTTGGTATAATAAGCTTCCTATCAATTCATTGACACAAGAATCTGAAATAATATACTGGCGATTAGTAGTATGTGCAAGGCCTACTCGGCGAACACAGTAATTGAATCACGGGTCAATGAGGTTATGTAGCAGAGCCCATAGTTATCACAAAGCGAGTGCCACACACCTTGAGATGTGCGTCTCAACGATCTTGTAAAACAGCTAACGCACGCTAATAGGCAAGTCACGGTTATTTCTCGGCCAAAATAGTCAGGACGATGGCGGCGCGGACTCACAATACGCGCGTAATTATGCATATAATGCGAGCTTAATTTGTATTACGCAGAATTAATCATCCATCGTGAAAGTCGATCGCATTGGTCAGGAGTTATACGGGCATGTTTAGGCCATAACAACTATTCTTATTGATATGCTGTATTCTTTAAAGCATTAAACTAAGATTAATTACAATAAAACACTGATCCTTGAATACATTATCATTCAAAAAAAGGCCTTCCCCAATGCCTTCCACATAATGCGGTCCTCCGCCTTCCGCATCCAACGACTTCCCGCCGTGCGCACTAAGTCGTCGGTCCACCTGGTTGGAGGACGCCCCACGCTCCTGGTACCCATCCGTGGTCTCCATTCGAAAACAAGTAAAATAAAATTTATTTAAATCAAATTTCAAAAAGGTTGCGTGTTCTCTCGTTCGACACGAAACTAGACACTGCCCGTTACAATGCACTATTAAAACAAACACCCTAACTTCGTGTGGGAAATATTCAAAACATTTGTCACGGCGCGGCGCACTATGCGCATACAACTTTTCATTTTAGACCCCTGCTACACAGACGAACAGACAAAACCCATTAGGTTTGTGATAATGCAAGTTCATCGCTGTCTGCCGCACAATCTAGAGAAGACTACAAAAGGTTGGATTAGCACTAGGTTGATTCAGAAATCGTATATATGATTTTCGCGTAAAATACACGCTTTATAGAAATATGATTAAA
Source organism: Bombyx mandarina (assembly GCF_003987935.1). Next base: position 2,490,581 of record NW_021011498.1, on the reverse strand, counting down.
ACAAATTAAGAACACACGTAAAAGTAAACAAGAGATGATCGAAAGATAAAGACATATAATAGATTAAAGTGCAGAATGCTTATAACTTTCACTAAAAATATATGCATCTATTTACATCAAAATATTGACAGAGTCTACAACGCACTAATATTTGTACAATAAAAAAAACGTAGTTTGAAACTAACTATTAATGGGAAAATTTTCATGCAACGCTGCCTGCTGTAAGCATCTCTTTGCTGTGTCCAGGTATTGTTTAGTGTTGCCAACGCTAAACAAAGCGGCGGGGTTGCCGTCTCATCTACCGACCTATTACGATCCATTGTTAAGGAAGCACGGTACAAAATTAAAATGCGGCATTGTCTGGACTCGCACGCCACGCTTATTGGAGTTTTGTCTTAAACTCAAGATAATGTTACTATATTAAGGTAGAACACCTCTGTGCTCTCTCCGTATACCTACGAGTACTCTATGGAGCTGCACATTTTATATTGAAACTTTTTTCTGCACTTAATTTCCTGCGTGATTCTTTGCTTCAAAACATTCAGGTTGGGTGGCAATGGGTTGTAAACTTTACTTTTTAGGTAGCCCCATAGGATAAAATCAGCAGGCGTCAAATCAGGGCTCCTCGGTGGCCAGTTGATGTCTCGTCGGCGACTTGTCACTCTTCCAGGGAATAAATCTTGAAAAGCAGCTAATGAGTCATTTGTAACATGAGAAATGGCTCCATCTTGCTGGAAAAAGGTATTGCGGTTGTAGCTATACTGGTTTTGCATTTCTGTAGCCAAAAAAGTCCGGATCATATGGCAGTATCGAGTAGTCAATTCAAAAACGAAAAACATTCTGAAACACCCTTTATTTCAATTTAAGTCGAAGATAAGAGATGAAATTTTAATTGTATATTTTTTATAAGGCTAGTAGCATGAGATCATCAAATAAAATATATAAATGCTATCTAGTCTTTCGATCTAGCTGCTGCCGTTAAATTTAAAATATGGCGTTCCTTAAAAACTTTTATTAAATTCAAATTCACGGGGGAGAAAATTCAAAAGTTTCCGCGTACAACAATATCTTTAGGCCAACTTATAAAATGCGGATTCCCGTGGTCCCGTGTAAAAGTTTGAATTGCCCTCGATTTTTTTTTTCACTATCTTCCCGTGCACCGCTCACTTTTGCCTATTTAAAACTTTTTCGTTTTATTCTAGAACGCTCGACCGCGACTTGTAACTACAGTCGAGTTGTTTTCTTGTACCAGCGGTTAAAATAGATTTTGTCCTTGTATTTTATTTGAACGTAGCGTCGCGTATACCACGAACAATTGTGCAGGTCTGTTAATTGTCGTCTTTTGCTGTGTGAAACACTTTTATGTTGTGTTTTGAATCGTAATCTTGACTAGAGTATCGTGAAGCTAGTTGGTACTTGCAGTTTTAATTCTTTTTTTAGGTTGGGGTCTAATTTTATCTATTATTCAATTGGGTGGCGGAAAATTATGAGAAAAAAAAAATAGTACACCCAAGTGGCACTTGATTTTGTAAGCATTCACTAAGGATTGATTTTGGGAAAACTCCGACATTGGAATGAGCTCCCTATGCGATGTTTCCCGAGCGCTATGACATGTCCTTCTTCATCGAGGCTAGTGGAGAGTAATAAATGGTAAGCAGCTGCATGGCTTTAGGCACTGCTGATGTCCATGGGCGACGGTAACCACTCTCCATCAGGTGGGCCGTGTGATCATCTAACCGTAAGGTCAAAAAAAATATCATATTCAAATACTTCATTACAATTTAGATACAAAAAATACAGACGGTCATCTGTACCGAAGGTAGGATTTGTTGTACTATTCAGGGAAACGAATAATACTCGGTGTAAATATATTATTATTCATATTGAACACTCATATAAATAGCAGAGAAACGTAGTCCTCACATAATGCGAGTATCAAATCCACGATACGTTATATAAAAATCTTTTCCGACTAGGACGTTATAACAATGCATAACGAACACTCTAGTGTCAACTCAATACGAGATCCAGATTATTGATTTATTTATCGCTAGATTTTTTGAGACTTAAAAATTGGTAACATATAATATTCAAGGTGGGTGGCGCATTTACGTTGTGGATGTCTATGGGCTCCAGTAACCACTTAACACCAGGTGGGCTGTGAGCTCGTCCACCCATCATAGCAATAAAAAAAGTAAAAAAGAATACTTTATGTTTTCAGACAACAATAAAATCGTTAAGTGCGGTTTTTTTTTGTGTGTGACTAACCACTTCAAAAAAATACAATAATAATTTAAAGTTGTTAAATTTATCGTCACATGCAAGGGCATGCCACTTCAGACCTTCTCGGAAATGCATTCATCACCCCAACCAGCTATATTTACATATTGATTTTACAAATACAAATACTGTTACTGCATATTAATATAAATTATTCAATATTTCGATAGTGCTCAAAATCTGTTTCAGTAAAATACAATTATTTTTCAACTTGCACTTTGGCCACGACACATCTTGTTCGGAGAGCCTTCGAGTGAAACAATCGAAAGCCAACTATACTTAAAGTGCACTCGAATCTCGAGCATGGAGAAAAACGTTAAAGTAAAATAAAAACACGAACGTTTGTCGCAGCGGTTTCGACTCAGAATCAAAAGGCATATTGAAACCTTTTTTTATTTCCCTTGTAGGCAGACGGGCATACGGCCCACCTGATGGTGAGTGGTTACCGTCGCTCGTGGACTTCAGCAATGCCAAGGGAGAGCTCAGCCGCTGCCTACCGTTGGAAATAGTGCACATGTTTTCACGTTTCAAAAATTAAATGCGTGTGTGCTTTCTTACGGTTTATCTTATTTGGTTAATTATCAGTGTTATGTTATTGATAATCAAATAAACGACGGTTGTTGGGTTATGCGCGAATAATTTTGACTTTTATTATTCTAAAAATAATGGAACACGTGTATTTGTTAAGCTATTTCTTTTGCACCGTATGAGTGAACAGTAACATTAATATGTAAATTATGATTTCGCTAATACTAGTAGCTATGTTTATATATTTAAAATAGTAACTAATTTTTTAAACGATCGTTGAAACTTCCAAGAGAATGCGTTATATATGCAAAACAATATGATATAGCTTAAAATAGATTTTTCATAATAACTTCCCAGAAAATCTAATAGCGGAATATTTCACAAAATTATTAACCTTTCACAATCACTTATGTTCGCAAAGCCAACGCTTGGCTGTTTAGTTGAAGAGAGCACTCAAATCTATCACCAGAAGAGTAGGTGAGAGCCCTCGCGAATCTATCCCGTTAGCTTTAACATATATAACATGTAACAATATAGAATTTCCTGATTTCTATACCTACATTAATTGTTACAAGATATAAAAAACTACTTTTGCAATTCAATACGCGAGAAACCAAAGAAAATACTAAATATTATATAAATTTCAAGAAACATAAAGAAGATACTACTAGGCCGGGAGTTCCCCTTTAGTAAATGGGCAAAGGAATGCCCATTCCTTAAAGTATTAAAGAACAGTCACCTATGAATAATTGCTAATAAACAGTTGTAAACGTGAAAGCTTGAGGTTGTATTAAGTTTAATGCGATTTTTTAGTTATTATATTGCATAATTAACATGATATGTAAGATGAATAGTATTTTAAGGTTGATTTAAGCAAGTCGATGTAATAAATAAAAAACGATTACAAATTAAATTTTAATATTATCTTTAATGTTCGCGAACCATAGATATTATTAATATTGTTTTTAAGTTTTAAGATTTAGTCTACAGTGTTTTATTATTTCCGAAATTTCAAACACATTACAGTTATCATGGTCGTGGACGACTACCGTACTATTTATTCGTCGACATTTTCAATATTTTCACAACTATCGTAAAAATAAAAAATTAAAATAATTCTTTGCACGTATGTTTCTTTGGAAGGTATGTAGTTAGTTATTATAATAATAATTATGTATTTAAGAGTCGATAAATAAGACCTTAGTGATCCGTGCCCACGAAAACTAAAAAATTCGGAACGTGGGAAATATTAAAATGGAAATGAGATATTTTAGACGTTACATGTAGTTTATTTAAAACTAGCGACGCGCCCTCGCTTCGCTTCGGAAGCATTAAATTTTATTATTGATAGCTGAGTCCCGCGATGTTACCCGCGGTTATTGACGTACCACGGGTGACGCCGCGGGGCGAAGCTAGTATAAAAAAAGTAGCCTAAGTTACTCCTTATATCATCAGCTACCTATCAGTGAAAGTCTCGTCAAAACCGGTCCAGCTGTTCCAGTCCATTAGTCGGAACAAACAGACAGACGGACAGACAAAAATTGTAAAAAATGTTATTTTGGTGTATGTACCGTATATATAAGTATATATTCATATGCATGTAGTAAAAATCGGGTATTTCAATATTACAAACAGACACTTCAATTTTATTTATATGTATAGATTATGTACGAAGACATAAATTTTATAGAAATAACAAGATGACAGACAGTCCACTACATATTTCTGTAGTGAAACTAATCATCTATACCAACAAATAAAATACCAAAAACACAATAGGCTCTACAAATTATAGAACGATCCTTCCCGCGCCTTTCAACTGGACAATGACGAAACATTTCTCGCACAATTCCTCCATAATTACAAATGCCACATCCATTAAAACGCGCATTTGTAATCCCTGCTAGCAAAACAAAAGATCTGATGAACGCATTAGTTTGATGTACACTCGCCTGTCTTCTAAATGAACGCAAAAGCCCCGGGACCCGTACATTTCGAGGGAGAAAATAAAATTCAAAACAGACACTCATCATTTTAACCCTTCTGAACCCGAACTCACACGTGGACTGAATACATTTTGCGGCAATAAAAACCTGGTGGGTAGGTACGTTTCAAGCTTTATGAATTTTGGTTTGAAATAAAAGGATCCATGGACTACCAAGATATTTTGGGTTTATTTCAATACTAATTCATCTTATATGTTTTATATTGATCATATTTCTGCGTTAAAGCATTTTACGTTCTGAATTGTGATGCACTTTGATTATATACACGTGTATATAATCAAAGGTGATGCAGTAGATTTTCCGTGGAGGATTAAAGAGACGATTGGTATGAGTGCTTTCACAGCCATCCTCCAGGGTAAGTATGAGACGTCAGGCGGGTTGTCTTCGTGACTGAAGGTTTTCGATTATTTTTTTTCAATCTGTCATAAAGAAGTATCTACAGTCGGCATCATTGCGCCACTTTGAGAAGGCGGCACGACATGAGAACCCTCTTGTCGTGGCCGCTGGAAACTACATACCCGATTCTGTAGACCGAATGCTAAACAATCGACGTCGCCACTAACACGTCATTACGAATCCTCCCGATCCATTATCGGCAATTTCACATTATTTAAAGTTTGAAACACCGTGTTTTTTTTATTAATTTCAAAACAATATTTCCTACAAAATTAGATCACTTTACTAGCAGCTATTCAAAGATTTTCCCTACCCACCTTCCAATTCGGTAAGGCTGATACTATTTCACTAACAAAGGATTACAAACTTTATCAATGCCGTCGACCAAAATATTTCAAGCTTCAAAATTGCTTCGGGACAATTTGTGGACTACGGTCCTGCCTGTGTGAAGTTCTTTTATACCCTTTGTAGACTGCAACGAATATTATAGCAGGTAGCATAATTTGTACGGTACGTAAACGTCAAAATTCGCCGGTCGTCATGGCAACGCCCCTGCGGTCCGTCCGTACGTCCGGGATTGTTTTGAAATTCGCCCGGAACCGGCTCGTTTGTGTAATCCACGTTAAAAATACAATTAAAAAAAAAAACTCGATACAAATCGAGTGAATTTAAAACGGTGTATCCAGATTATTTTCCAATTTATCCCACACAGGATAAAATTACGAAAAGCGCCCGGAGCAATTTATTTCAATTGGATATTCATTTGCGCGGTAAATCCTCATATTCATTTATTCGTAATATTGTTTACGTTTTTGTATACATATTTCGATTTTGTTTTCAAAATTAAGATTGTAAAATTATGTGCGAATAAATAGGTAACTCTTTATTTTATAGCACTCACATAAGTAGCTACTAAACAAAGTTAAATAATATCTCATAATGGTCAAAACCGACCCGCTTTGCTGCCCGATCTTTGATCTTACTTTGATCCGAACGCTACTAAACTTCACAGCATCACCTGTTAAGCCAATCTTAAAATATCCTAAAAATTTCACCAAAATGGATTTCACCAATTCGAGGTCTATTTGGAACACACATACATATATACATCGACTTTATATGTAATATAAACGATAGACCTAATTTTATGAAGATTGACAAATACTCTTAATTCGCAAGGTCACTATTTTATAGCAAATTTCTAAAATAGTTTGGTATTCTATTCTATATATTATATATATAGATTAGATAGACATATATTATAAACATGTTAATGTTATATACATTTCTAGATTCGACAGTAGTATTAAAATCCAAACACTTCAAATTCATGGCTTCGAAAGAGAAACCTTAATCCGTAGTAAACGGAGCCTCTGCATTTACATTCTTCTGCATAAATCTCCAACGATCCATAAACAAAATAATAATACAAAAAGAAAATAAAACGCAACTGATGTTTTTTTTTCGTTTCCTTTCTCGGTATAAAGCTTCAGCCATAAAATCGATTACTAATAGTAACGCTCAAGTGTCGGCAGGTACTCGAAGCGTTCTCGAGACCAGCTGTCGAGGTCGAGGCCAGCTGTGCTTCGTCACAACGAGAAATATACACGAGCTTTGCGCAAACATTCTCTATACAAGCAAACTCGGATAATATTGTATGTTTGTTTTGTATACGTAAACGTTATGATAAGGTTTCTGTCAGTTTGTTTAATGTATTAGTGTTATTGTTGCGCCACGCACGTGTGTCGGTTTAATACGGTTTTCGATTGTTCTGTGATTTGAGGTATTAATAAGCTTGTTAAACATTTGTCAAGTCTCTTTGAATTTTTTATGCCACTAGTTATAGGATGCACTGTGATGAAAGTCGATCAAAAACTGAACAGTGGAAGTCATGCCCTGTGCTTATTCTAAGTTTCTTTAATTCTTTTCCCTTTGTATAATTTTCAGAGCACCGAATAAGGTAGATGAGTTTTATTGTCGGACAGATGTAACATACATATGTGTAACCAGTAAAAAAATTGTATAAATCATATTTACTAATCCGATGAATTTAGATCAAAACCAATCAAACAATCTAAGATGAAAGTTTTTATTTTATTTTACTGCCTTCAAAAATTATAGTATACGCTACCCGCTAAGTTTTTCGCCTGATCTGCTCAATGAGTCGCGATTCCGATACGGTGGTAGGTTCAGGGAAGCACTGCTCTTGCTAGGCTTAGTGTCAGCAATTCTCTCAGGTTTGAGCCCGTGAGCTTACCTATCGGTCCCCACGTAGTTGGAATATCCCGTTAGACTACTAACGATTAGATAGGGGAAAGTATACGGTCCAACGAATGCTATAAGTTCACAGTCGCTTGTGGAAATCTGAAATAGAAAAGACAGTTTGGGAGTCGTCGTGGCTTAAAGGATAAGACGCCTAGTGTTCAAATTACCCAGGCGGGTACCAACTTTTCTTAACGAAAAAGTACTTAAACTAATATGTTTATGAATGAATTCTACAATGAAGGCCCCGCAAAAATTTGCGTAATTATGCAATGATTATTAAACTCGCACGGGTAGGCACTTATTGTTTATTTCGGCTGCGAAGCATTAATGAGTTCAAGTTGGAAGGATGGGACAACCATTACTATTTAGTTGAGACTTACACTTGAAGTCTCAAGATGATTGGCGGCATTTACGTTGTTGATGCCCAAAGGCTTCAGTGACCACTTGAGCGTTGGGCTCGTTCACCCACCTAAGCAATTAATATTCATCCGTAGCGACTTTTTCTTCCTACCTATGCTGCCTTGCGAGGCTATTTCAGCTTTGCCTTAACATGTAGGTGAGATCACAGGGCTCAAACCGGAGTGTGGCTAACACTGCCCCTAGCAGTTAATTTGCTCGTCGAGTCCTTCGTCGCAAGCGACGGGTTCGACGAGGACGGTGACCGGGCTGTAGCGACAATATCTTTACGTAGCTTCTATTCTTAACCCCTTTAAAAGATGTGTGGTGTCGTGGGACACCGGATAGGAACGAAGTTACATATAAAAAAAAAAAAAAAAAAGAATTACGAGAAAAAAATCACGCGGTGAAATATCGCTGTGCGGAAAACAAGGCCTTATTCCACGGACTTTTTCTTACGGTTTTTACTATCACATTTTTTTCAGTTCGGTCGCGCAGCAAAATCGCTATCTCCTCCAAGCCTGCCGTAAGGAACTTCGTTCCAAAAATATAATCTAATTTATAATCGACGCCTATTAGTTTGTATCTGTTGCGCCGTTTATTCCATTGCGATCAATTTTGTCAAGTTATTGCTGGCCCTTGAACAATTACTATAATACGATCAACTTACGATGGTAGTTATTACAGATGATATTTTTTTTGCACAACTATAGATTGTCACGGCCGCGCGTGGCCAGTTTTCGCTGCTCTTCCATATATTTGATAATGTGAAACAATTAAAATATTGACCGAAGAACGGTCAGAACTTGTTAGCTTATTCCAGTTACTTGTTTGAATGTCTCGAGACAATGTTTATGACTCCGACAACATGGGATAGAAAACTTGCGTTTGTACATTGAGATCTGGGGCTCACGGCACGCCTATTCTTTTTTTATTTTTATTGCTTAGATGGGTGGACGAGCTCACAGCCCACCTGGTGTTAAGTGGTTACTGGAGCCCATAGACATCTACAATGTAAATGCGCCACCCACCTTGAAATATAAGTCTAAGGTCTCAAGTATAGTTACAGTGACTGCCCCATCCTTCAAACCGAAACGCATTACTGCTTCACGGGAGAAATAGGCAGGGTGGTGGTACCTACCCGCGCGGACTCACAAGAGGTCCTACCACCAGTAAAAAGTATTCTTAAGCAGCTCATTTGCATCACAGTTATTATTCACTGTTTGTAAACTGAAAAGTAATCACCTAATGCATATTAAATAATAATGTAATGAAGTAAGTCTACCGATACGGGAACAATGACTTGAAAAGGTCCGATAAGAGCGGTGTGATTTAAATAAGCTAAGCTGTTCTACGTTTAGCGTTTGTAAGTTATATTATGTGGTCTAAGTAGTTTTTTTTTTGTATTCATGACTTACATGATGATTAACGTTTGTCATAACGACAATTCAAACCACCTTAACAAATGCTCACGATTGACTTCCACGGTGAAGGAATAACATCGTGTAATAAAAATCAAACCCACAACATTAAAATAAGCTTATGCTACTGAAGGTAGGACCTCTCGTGAGTCCGCGCGGGTAAGTACCACCACCCTGCCTATTTCTGTCGTGAAGTAGTAATGCGTTTCGGTTTGAAGGATGGGGCAGCTGTTGTAACTATACTTGAAACCTTAGAACTCATATCTCAGGGTGGGTGCCAGCATTTACGTTATAGATATGTATGGGTTCCGGTAACAATTTAACACCATGTGGGATGTAAGCTCGTCCATCCATATTCTTCATCTTAGTCGAATACTTAATTGCAGAAGGTCGTGTCCCTGAAAGGCCTTCGTGGCTCTTTGTACCATCAGCTTCCATTTCCTTCGGTTTCCGGCTTCTCTCAGGGCGGTCGCAACAGAGAGTCCGGTGAGCGCAGCTATCTGATCTGACCAACGGTTTGATGGTCGGCCGGCGGGTCTTTTCCCACCACCCATATAGGTAATAAAAAAATAAGAAATAAAAAAAGCCTTGAGACATGAGGTCGAATTCTTAGTTGTATTATATGACCTCACACTCTTTGCGGCAGATATGGGTAGGATAGTAGTAATACTCACCCGTACGAACCCAGAATTACTCTACCAACAGCATAAATGCAAATTAATAAAATATACGTAATCGCGATCGAAATCTGCTCTGTGGTAGGTCGTAAAGAGATCTTAGATACTTCAACGTAGCAGACGTACAAAACCGAATATTCGTTAAAACTAAAACCTCACGAGCGATTTTGAGCTTTAAACCACAGACAACAGTGACAAATTTCATAAGCGCAAACGTCACACTTTTAAACTAATCGAAACATCGTTCCGTGAAGTGCTAATCCGAAACATATGTGACAAAAAAAAAAATTACTAAAAATAAAACTCTGTTTCAAGAACACTTGCAACACATTAATCGAACTATAAAAAGATCGGATCAATGCACCGATTGTCGTACACGAGTCTTTAAGCGGCGTATTATTTATTTTATACAAGCATTCCCTTTTAGCGACACAAATAAAAGACGAAACAAGAAACTTTTAGATAAGCATTGTAGAGATAGAAAGGGAATTATGGTAATAATACAGGCGGACGGCTGGAACGAGACAGGACGTTTTAAATTAGAAAATATTACAACGTACATATATCATTAAATTAACTTAAATTCTCGAATACGTCTTGAATTTTTGTTTTAAATAACGTATGTTACAAAAAGAGATTGCGCTCCGAATATATTCATCTTAATTTAGAAGATTACTTTAAAAGACACTTTTTATCGTCTACCATGTCTGTTTGATGTAATAAATAGAATTGGGATCATCGGATTTCATTATAAATCACTATTATTACACAAATTATCCGACCCAATTTAAACGAATATCTTCTCCGAGAATTCAAAATTGAATTTCAAAAATCGAAACAAAAATTTATAGTGAAAAACAAAACAAAAAAGAAAAAAAAAATAACAGAAATCACATCCGTCCCCGAGAAGGAGGACATTTTAAAAGGAGTTTTTATCACGGTTTCGTACGACCGCCGAAGCATTTAATTACAAATAGTTCAACGGCCTCGTAAACCGAATGGGCTATCGATACGGTGCACAAAAACTATCGAATGCGTGTGTTATATGTAATTGAGTCGTCTGACTCACCCGGGGACGCCACATCTGCTGTGCTGTGAGCAGTTTTAGGTAGTATATAATTATAGGGATATGTTTATATTATTAACACGTTGACTGCCATGTAGGTCAATTTCTGTTATTATAGCACCGGAATATCTCGTAGGCTCCGGGAAAGACGAATCCGAAGATGTTCAATATTAATCTATTTCTAAAAGATCTAAGACATTAAGGACTTTTTGGCGGGAACGCTAGGAGTGAAGTTGTGCGATTTATTTTATTTTGTCTATTTAGTGTTTCTTCAGGTTTAAATGTGTAATTACGGTGGTCTGTTAACTGTTTAGTATCTATGAAAGTGCACAAATGTGGAAAAATGAAACAGAGCCGCTGAACGTAACTTCTCGGGATCCTCCAAAAAGTCCACTGAAAAAGTCTCAGTAAATGACTACCATTTTACTGAGATTATACTTCATCCCATATCATCTCATTTGTAAATTTAATTTCGTTTTCATTTCATTTCGTGCCGTGTTTCATAATAATCAACTTCATTTCGTTTCATAATATCATTTTTCATATAAATAAGTTATCATTAAAGTTAAAATAAGAATGACCTAAAGGTCTTAGTTACCAGGTCATAAAATCCCTTAAAAAAACTAAGACATAAAACATGCATTTTAAAACAAAAGAAGGCAAAGTTAGCGCCTAACAGAAATCAATATATTTATTTCAGTGCGCTACGTAGGGCACCGGTGACCTACACGGCAGTCAAGGCGTTAAACTTTTCAATACAGATCATTTTACATTGATTTAAAACATATTTTTTTTATAAACATGAGTGTATTTCTCTTCTAGAATCACAATAGCTTCGTTATAAGGTACAGCGTTTTTGAGCAAGCACGTAACATGCACAGCATTTAATGGTAAATTTCACACAGTATCAAAGATAAAACCCTAAAATAAAAAGTAGGTAAATAAAACCATGTAATCACACGCAATTTTATCCGGTTACATACCATAGAACCACATCTATTCCCTGAGGTACCCTACAGTGGTTTAGTTCCGGTACTCGTAAGCTTTTGTTTTCCCCCACTAACAGTCCTATTGTATTATTTAGCCAAAAACAGGGGGCCGTTTTAATGGAGTAGGTAAGTAAAAGGGAGTCATAAAAGATTAGATTTCTTATCTTAAAAAAAAAAACATTTAAAACATATTGACAATATTGATGGAATAGCTTTTATTATTAAAATACAATTTAACATACAATCTAACCTAATCATACAAAACTAAATCTAATACAATCTGACAAAGTGGATACCAATTATATACCAATATTTTTAAATAACTTACTTTTTAAATAATATTTTTTTTAAATACCAATATTTTTAAATAACGATTTTTCTAGTAATATCTGATTTTAATATAAAAAAGTATTTAATATGCTCCAAATATTTGTTGTCTAGTGAAAACTAACTGAAAATGCGTTCAGTAGTTACAGAGAAGTACGCGGACAAACGAACAGAAATTATTGTAATAAAAAAAATCTAAATATCACTTGCGTTAACATTGCTCTTTTATTGCTTTTTTTTTAATTACAGACACATCGGATTCTTCTGTTTTATTATACGCATTGACGATATAACAATGCACAAAGTTTTATATATAGCCGTCATCAAAAACATTTATCCTGGCAAACTAAAACTGTTTATGTCTCTCATGAATTAAATTATCAGAACACGAAATTGAAACGTCATCAAACCTTTATGAGATAAAGGTTATCCGGGATGCGGGCGAGAAGGACGCAGTAATTAATATAATCTCCCGCCCACAAGTATTGTTCAAAGAACTGGCAACACTAATTAGGTGATGGGCGAAGATAAAATTATTACCGCGACCAATGCGGTAATGATGGGTTTGAAGATTACGTTAGTGCTGTATGGAATAGTTTGCATTTAATTTTCTGTCCTTAAACTTTTGAAATATCAGATTAACGAGTTAACTTCAAACTTTATGTGCAAATGAATAAGTTTTTTGTTTCTTTTTTTTCGTAAGTAAAGGCTAATGGATCTCGATCATCATTTCGAAATCGAAAAAAAATTCGATGTGTCGATTCAAGCATGGTACACAACTATATTGATACAAGCAATAGTTACGAAGTTGAAAATAATAAGTTATTCTCAATATACAAAATGACAGAAACCGCATAGCAAACCCACATAGAACAAATGATTAACTGTGATAAACATCTCCTGCCCTCGTCCCGCACAAGTTCCCCCAAAATAAAATGTGACAAAATGAATGAGTGCTTAGGTTCTCGGAAGCCGAAATTAAATTATCGCGAAAACCAACCGTTTTAGATTAAGCCACTGTATTATAACTGTGTCATTTGTCAAACAAAATTAAGTACTCAGTTATGGGGGTCCGGAGTGAACCTGACTAATTCAATTTTTAAAGTTTATCGTTTGTAATCGATCTAAATAGTGCATGTGATGTTCTATAGCTAATGTCACATAGGTCTTATCTGTTAGTTTACTTTTTCTGTCAATTTTATCTATCTATATATATAAAAATGAATTGCTGTTCGTTAGTCTCGCTAAAACTCGAGAACCGCTCAACCGATTTGGCTAATTTTGATCTTGAACTATTTGTGGAAGTCCAGAGAAGGTTTAAAAGGTTGATATATATGAAAATGCTCGGAATTAAATAAAAAAAAACAATTTTGTTTTTCCTTTGATGTGTCCCCCATCGAACCGATTTCTTTTGTTGGTTTTAAGTTTATTTTATAAAAAAGTTTAGGTCTTTTATTTATCGATTGAGGCACTACGGAGTCTGCCGGGTCAGCTAGTGTAAAACAAAAACGGGCTGGTACAATCCATTTGTTTTAGCCGACTTCCGAAAAACGAGAAGTTTCTCAATTCGAAAGTATTTTTTTGTGTGTCAGCTGTAACGAGTTGAATCGATTTTTATAATTCTTATGAAGATCCGACCAGTAGTTTTTGAATTATCCTTAATAATTCATAGTATTAATGAAACATGTTCTCATTTTACCTATATTCTTGATATCAGTTTAATTTTTTTGTTACAACTTTGATTTTTTTAACGGGTTTTGATAAGCACGCGATCTCACAGGTTGCGTTGTTACATATCGCATAGTCTGTGCCGTAACAATGCTCTTTACTGAAAATGGTTCGAAGTATAGTTTAAACACTAAACCGTCCGAGAATATTGTTACGCCACAAATCTCTTACCATCTGATTCTCTTTAATTTAACGTCTAATTTATAATTAATTTTACAAATTTATTCATTACTAGCTGACCCGGCAGACTTCGTAGTGCCTCAATCGATAAATAAAATACCTAAACTTTTGTATAAAATAAACTTAAAACAAACAAAAGGAATCCGTCCGATGGGGCACACATCAAAGGAAAAACAAAATTGTCATTTTTATTTGATTCCGAGCATTTTCATATTTATCTCCTCCTTTTAAACCTTCTCTGGACTTTCACAAATAATTCAAGACCAAAATTAACCAAATCGGTCCAGCCGTTCTCGAGTTTTAGCGAGACTAACGAACAGTAATTAATTTTTTTATATATAGATAACATAACTTAACATGAAATGAATAAATACAGATTAGATTCCAAACAGTCAACTCGTGGAAAAGTCTGAAGAAACACACCTAACATTTCTAACAGCCTAAAGTATGTATCAGTAAGTAGTACATCTAAATTTCTTTAAAATCACGATATAAATTCATGTGTACTTAGCCTTAAAACGCCAAGTACATTACCACACATTCTACATACGTTCGAAATAACAGTCACATAACTACACATACTTAAAGCGCAGTAAAGACTTTGGCTAAGCTGCAAGTACGAACAAGCGAGCAACAATGATGACCCACCCAAGACATTTGGCCACAATTTATTTTACTGTTCACACTAAAACTTGTTGTAAAACCCGCCCACGTCATTTGTGGGGCTGACCTTAGTGTTGAGACTCACACATATTATATTTTTGAACGATTCGAGAGCAAAGATTTCAAGTAATAAAAATAAATAGCACATTTAATTGAATTTTACCTTAAAATAATCGAAATAAACATTTTTTTTCTTACTTCAATTTATATAAAACTTATTTATAGCATCGAATGTAGCTTTCTCGTTAGCATTTATTTACACTACATAAGATCGTGAAAGGTTTGTGTCAATAGACGACCTCAATATTTTATTAAATATTTCGACGAATTATGCATAGCACCAAATAAATTCATTTTCATATGTATGTATAGTGGTAAACAGATGACCGCAATTACTAGTTTCAATTGATGGACTTTTCAACAGAACTGTCAACACTCGAACATACATTTAACATAAATTTATTATAAAAAAAAAGAACATAATATTCCTAACCTAAAAGTACATATTATTATCCGCAACATGCTTCGTCAGATTATTTCAATTTATCTGTTTGTACGCGTGGTACCAGGTAATAGAGAACAGAAAGAGGTAAGCTACCGATCAACTGCATAGAGTGAATGTTGTTTATTTTCAATTAGACTATGTGTGAATCGTTTGACAACTAAGAAATATTATCATAATTTTTTTAATTAATCATAGCAATTTTTTTTTACGGCAACCCTGTTGCTAGACTTTCACAAACAAATTTTATTTGTTAAAATATAAATTTCACCAGGCTTTCAAAATGAAGGTCGATCTTACTTGGAATCTTAGACTAAAGCGTTTAGCTATCCAAACAGTACTATGAATGCTTGATGATATTTTACTAAGAGCTATGCTTTAAAACTATTTCAGATGTAAAGCAATCACGTATTCAGGTTGACGACTACGTGCATGGTATGGCGTGGTATGCCATACAATTACCATACATATAATAGCAACATTGTAGAGTTTTACTGAATATTAAATACGTATCGTCCATTCGAAAGAACAAAGAAAATTTACTGCTCTAAATGGAAATTTAAAAAATGGTATAGTAAAAGAAGGTTTTTTTTCGGTAGGCAGCGGCTTGGCTCTGCCCCTGGTATTGCTGAAGTCCATGGGCGACGGTCACCACTCACCATCAGGTGGGCCGTATGCTCGTCTGCCTACAAGGGCAATAAAAAAAAAACTACTTTAAAATAAAGATTCGTTTGATGTCTTTGCCATTTGCAAGTAGACTATAACGTAGTTTTGACCATAGAAATACTGAAAAAAAAGTCTGCATTTAATAATATCATAATTTTATTGTTTCTTTTTTTAATAAATAAATAATCAAGCCTTTTTAAAGACATTTATCTCAAAGGATACGATCTTCAATCAACAATAGTACGACGGTTACGATACGTTACGAACAGTTATTTTGTGGTAATAGGACTAGTAAAATGAGCTCTGAATTCATCTGCTTATGCAGGAAAAAAAATATTAAACTAATTCTATAGGCATTATAATTTCATTCCTGTCGACAAACTGATTCGCTCAGAATAAAAAGGTAATAAATAAAGCAGTCTCTTTCATGCACTTTTAAATTGATCGGTTTATCGGTACACCCCACGGTACGTAAGATAAAGTAGCAGGTTTAATACGATAAACTACTTGGAGCCAATAAAACTAACAAGTTCAACTACCCACTCAGTGTTAGATATACGAGGACTCAACGGTGTTAGGAAAACGATTGTCACCTATGATTGTTTTTAACGGACAAACTCTAAATTAAATTTTCGTTAATTCATGTCTGCTAAAATATAGTTCATAATTTTAACGATCTAACAATGCTATTATTAGAAAAAAATATTAGTTATGAATTAAATCCGATTTTTTTATTGTCTCTATGTGCAGTCGAGCATACGGCTCAGCTGATGATGAGTGGTTACCGTCGCCCATGGACTTCAGCAATGCCAGGGGCAGAGCCAAGCCGCTGCCTACCGTTAAGTACTCTCCACAAGCCTCGTTTGAAGAAGGACATGTCATAAGATTTACGTACTTAATGAATTGTTTAAGTGAGCATTATGCTTACGTAATAAATTATAACAGAAAAAAACTTTGTAAAAATGTGTATGTAAAAAGAAAATAACTTTAACTGCTTATGATTGAACTGTAAGGGAGACGATGCTATAATTCGGGATGAGTAATGATATGCCATATGCATCTGAAGTAATTGTCATCAACAGACAAGAACGTAATAAATTATTATTTAATATCAATTTGAATGAAGAATAATAATAGTATAGATTAAGTAGGTAATAATATAGGTTTATTAAATTGTTTTGTATCTCGATGATTCTGTTTTAAGAATTCGTATGTGTTTGGTATTGTTTAAAAAAGTATTCAGGCGATTTTTGGATGCAAAAAGAACCCGTTTTGTTGAAACCAGTTTTAATTTAAGGAACTAAAGCTCTTTAATCTCGATTCCTTTCTGAATTTTCGACCAAATCCTTGAAAAGCTGAAAATCCAGCTTTTATAACAAGCTCGTGTCTTATTCCAACTTATGTATAAATATTGTTGGGAAACCGAAAGTTTATTTAATAAAAAAAAGTTATTAGCATTAATGCAGTTTTTATTTTAATTATTTATATGTGCTAATGTTATTTTCGATGGAATACTACGAATATTTTTTATTTTAAATAAGGGCTAAGGTCTCTTCGTAGTAAATAAAATAAAATAAAACAATTAAAATCATTGTTGTAGTTTTTGCGTGACGCGCGCTTATAGACCTTTATAGATTGTACAGTAAATACTTATTAATTATGTAATATCCCAAACTTAAAATATAATTATTCTCTCAATAGCAAATAAAGCTTATAATACATCAACAGACAGACAGCCCTCCAAATGCGAGTGACGTAAAATTAATAAACTATATTAATGATGGATGAACCTAGACTTTAATTAAATTAGCTACCATCTTTAGATCTTTGCATAATTATAGACAAGAAAGACAGCTTTACCTGTACTTGATCGTTGCTACCATCCTAACTGCAGTCTTCAGCCGAGTTCAGCCTATGCGTATTCGCGTTGCTTGCTCATCAAAAACGCAAGCTCATCAAAACTAAAAATCTTAATAAGAATAGGTACGTTAAATAATGTTGTTAACATATTATAGTATTTGTTGGCTACTGAATTGTGGAAAAATGGCTGATCGAATTATAATAAACTATTATTTAACCAGTAAATTAATACTCAGACACAGCCCACTGAGTTTCTCGCCGGGTCTTTTCAGTGGGTCGCGTTTCCGATCCGGTGGTAGATTCTGAGAAGCACGGTTCTTACTAGAGTTTTGTGTTAGCAACGTCATCAGGTTTGAGCCCCGTGAGCTCGCCTACTATTTAAGGTTACGCTACGTTAGCTTAGGTAGCATAAAAAAAGATCTGCAAATCGAAAAATGGTTGATGAAAAACAGAGCGACACAAGCAGCTATTTACTACGGGAAAATACGTATGTATTTTGATTTTTATGAATTAAAAATTCAGGACAAGGCACGTCTAGTACATATAAATCTAATCTAGTACATATAATACATGGATAATTAAAGTGTGCTTTTAGCAACACAGACATAATATTCTCGCTCAGACTGTCTGCTGCAGTCGGATAGTAGGTATCTGTGCAGATACGTTAACTCCGCTAATACTCGCTAGTCTTTACTAAGTCACAGATAACGTATAGAATAATTAATATTATTGTGTCTGTGGTAGTTACCTGCTGGTCACGTATTGACGATAAATTATAGATAGCTTTATTAATTGAAATAGATGATCTTGAACCAGACTAGATAGGTTATAATGACCGAAATATTGCGGAAAGCCAATATTTCCTTTTATATGGGGTTTTAAAACATAAGGTTATATATTTTGGTACCTATGAAATAATGTTAAAAGTGTACAGTTTAGGAAATAATATTCTATACTTGTATAATTTTAATACGATAAATATACCAAAAACACAAGCAATACAGAGAAAAATCAATTCAGATCAATTTATTTGTTTTCAATTTTAATGTGTTGATTACACTTTTAAGTATGATAATCTTAATTATTGAATTAAGTTAAAAAAATTTGGACACTTTTTACACACCGAGTCGGTTCCCCTTACCTCTACCCTCCATAATTCCAATGCAGTACTACCGTTGATTGTAATTAGTTTTCGTTACGCATACTAATGTATTTATCTTTAAATATTTAGTAAATACCTATTTAGCATTTAAAAACAAAATAACGTATTTAAAAATCTTAGATGTCCTTTATTAAAATGCGCTAGTACCTACTGAATTAAAACGATCAATTTTAAAAGAGATCAAAATCGCCTGCAAATGTAACAGTAATAGATCCCGTGGCCTGGCATAGTTGTGGCTTGTGCACCCAAACGCCCCCCGTCGGGAGAGAATGAATAACCATGAAATTACTCGTAAAACTTGCATTAGTAAGGCAGTTAATATAGCCCCGGGGACCATGTGGGCCACTCGTAAATCCACACGAAAAATATTAAGACACTCATCTTAGTCACAGTTATTAAAGTCTAAATTGGTAAAATTAATTGTTGTTTGTTTAAAACATTTGTTAACAATTACCGTCATTATATATTAATACGTGAAGCAGAAACTTTGTACCCCTTTTATCAAAATTGCAAGGACGGAGGAGTATGAAATTTCTCACACTTATAGAGAATATAGAGAAGGAGAGCAGAATATTAATGTTTTTTTTTTAATTATGCATAAAAATGAATTAAATCAATAAATAAAACATTACACACACTACCACGTATTTGACACAACACATATACTCTGTCTTATGATCAAACTTTTGTTATTGTTGAAAGTCAAATTAAGATTAGATTAATATTGTTTGTCTTTAATATTATTTGTCTATAGTGTAGTCCTGGCGAAATCTGTGATTATAGAAGTATAATAGTTTTTGACAATAGAACAATAATAATGCTCAAACTTATAATTTCGATTAATTAAAATCTTATTTCGACTACAGAGGGACCACTAGTCTAAATAAATAAGCAAAGACAAAAGGTTATTTAGTTTTTTCTCATGTGTTTAAACAGTTTTTTTTCTTAATCAGCTGTTGAGGTGTTTAATGTTTTCATTTTTTTTAAGTCAGTTTCCTTTTTTCTAAGAAAAGAAAGAAACAGTTGAATACCGTTTTCAGCTCTGTTTATCAACCAATTATCTCATTTTTGCCTTAGGTTTGATGATTTTTAGTTTCTTTAATTGCAAAACAAAAGAGGTACCTACCTAATGTTATAGATAATATGGATTATAATATACATGGATCATAATAATTTAGCTCATAATATTAATTATGGGCGTATTAATAAAACGACACGTCCAATGACTGAAATTTGATTATTCTATTTATTTTTTTCAATCTAAATATTTATTGATCGATAATTAACAATATTGTAATGTGTCTGTGAAGAGCCAATAGTTTTTATTATGTTCCACCAACGTAATTACAGGGTATAAGGTATCCTAATGGGGTGATAACGTGGCTACGATTGTGTTACTAAGCCGGCTGGCTTCATTAAGATTTTATCTCTGTTTTAATGAAAACCACGTTGAATTATCTCTCTATAGGTTGGTTGTCCCCAAAACGTGGCGTTTCGGATTTCAAACTTCGTATGTACCAGAATTAATTAATTAAATAGTTGGAAACAAAACCCACATGATTTTTGTTAGCCTTAGTTGAATCATTGCTTTGGTATTTAATTTCATTATATTAACCTAATATATCTTTTTTTATATGTCTATCTAAGAGCATAGTCTAGTCAAAAATGAAAAAATAATTTAGTGAAAACTGTCACGGAAATTATATATATGTATAATATATTTAATCTACAGCCCTTTAATTTGTTTTAAAACTAAAGAATATAAAGTTACAATGTGAAGAAAAAAACAATACGACCAAAGAATTCTAATTCTCAATCACGTCACTAACCTATTCATATCCGTTTCTCGGCTTCTGTCTGTCAAACCTTTCACAGTCGAATAGTTCCATAAAGGAAGCTGGACACCGTGACACACTCGTGACATGATGAGATGTCAACTCTAGATGATAAATGACGAGCTGTGGCCGTCAATAAGGAATTCAATTTCTCGCTCGCGTTACCCTGTTGTCAGTTTATGTGATTTGATCAGGTCGTTTGTGTGTGGTATCAAATTTGATTATTAATTTAAAATTAAATCTAAGGTATAAACCAACGCTTCCTTGTTTTGGTTTTCTGTAACATGAAAAGGCTTTGTTTTTGAGCAGAGATGTTTATAATTTTTTTTTTCACCTTCTTCTCTGCGTTCAGTGATGTGAATATAGTCCTTCCAACTTATTTTGTCTGTGTTAGAAGCTTCGTTCTCAAGACGACAAGTGTTTACGTTCTCATGTTAACATATTGAAACCTGAGAATTGATGTATTCATAACTTCCGTCGTCGGGTGTATAAAACATCGTAAACTTGTACTTAGCCATTGTTCATTATATCAAGGAAATTTATTGGGATATAAAGAGTGGAATGTGGGAGCTGTGCTTAGGCTGGTAACAACTGGCTAATGTGCTTTGTATGTGAATCGTAAAAGTCAAATTGAAGCAAGTGAAAACACTTCAACGTTGAACGGGTCATATCAAATGGCGAAAAATTAATCTTTGTTCAATAGAACGTGCAAAATTGAATCGAAAGTTTCTAACAATAAAACTGATATTTCAAGTACGATACGAGTTTTTTTTATTGAATAACATAAGAATATTAAGTTAGGAATTAAACAAATTGATACTCTTGCATTAGCGAGACCCAAAAATTGCGCGCAGACATTGACAAATATAAACCATAAGTACAATTATTGCTTGGTCAACTTCTACAGAATAAATCTTTTATGAACGTAGGTAAGTTTTATATGCAAAAAACCAAGCATTAAATTAATTAACTTCCTCCACATACATACAATCACAGTATTAAATCCAGTAGCTTCAAAATGGAAAGGGTTCATGGATAATAGAAAACGGTTTTTGTCTTTTTATTAATAGTCCGCGGCACATCTTTTCCAGCCATTGTCGGAAATCAGAGACAAAGCCATAAACTGTGTCAAATTAAAAACCCTTTGAACTCGCCGTAAACATAATCGTAATACGAAAATAAAAAGGTCGTTCCGAATGCGGGACATGTGTCCACATGTTGCTAAGAGACAAACCGTGTATAATGTGATGAAGTGTTTTGTCGAATCCATTTTTGGTTTAATGTCGTACAATTAAATTGGATCGAGTGAATTATTAAAAACTGTACCTTTTTGAGCTGATTTTGATCCCTTTCTAAACTCAAATGTGCTCTGTTGACGTAAATTAAATATAATTTTGGATTAATTGTATCTTTAGCTTAGTAGTTATTATTAATTATCTTTGGCTTACTAGGAAGGTTCGTTATTTAATTAAATATAGTTTTGGATTAACTGTATCTTTAGCTTAGTGGTTATTATTAATTATCTTTGGCTTACTAGGAAGGTTCGTTTTTTTTTCTTACATACACCGAAACCATATCAGTCTGAGTTTTATTGTTTTGAAAAATTAACCATTGCCAAGCTTACTTTGCTATTTTTAAAACTTTGAAATACTTGCTGAACGTTGTTTTGGTTCAGCCGGGAGCTTAGACTGGGAAAACAGTCAGACAAAAAAATTAATACATGTTTCAGTTTTAGTAACATTTTTTACCTACCTATCTGTCAGTAGTCTCGAGAGGCTATTCTAGCTATTCTAGGCTAGGCTATTCTAGCTTCACCTTGAATGGCGGGCGAACTCACAGTTCTCCGCCTGAGAGGATCTTCTAACATCTTCCCTAGCAACAGCAGTGCTTTGCTGAATCTACCACCGGATCGGAATCGCGACCCGCCGAGAAAATTCGGTAAAACGGTAAAACTCGGCAGGTTGTTTCTGTGGGTTAAGTTGAACGTCGAACTCTTCGTCACATTCGACGAGTCGCAAATAACCTTAAGCTAAAAACTAGAAGTAAAATCTAAAATAATCCTTAAGGCAATTTAAGTACTTTTACTTCAAATCCGGCTTTTCATCACGACATTAAAGTTATTGACAATAAACCGTTTTTTTAATCCTAAGCTAATCTCTGGATACGGATCTGTCCCCGACACGAAGCAGCCGGCGACTGCGTCTTTAATTATTGTCGTGACACAATCGTACATATACTTTTATTTTCAGATATCCTATCCCGCTGACTCTTGAAATGCAGGGTTGTTTCGTTGTGGTCGTGATTCTACGTTTATTTAATTTAATTAAGCACTACGCTTGCTTGGTGCTCCAACCATGCTTCTAGTTCAGGAAAGTAATGTAAGACCCGAACTTTTCAGAGATTAGTGGGAAAAAGAGCGCGAAAGGTCAGATGAAAAAAAAAATTGTGTTTGAATGTTTGCAAAGTGTCTTCAATTTGAAAATGTAAAGGTATATAAAAAGGTGTATAAAAAATTCATTGTTATTTTAGTACATACCTACCTATTGGTTTGCAAATTTTTTTGTGAATTCCTTGTGAATCATCTAGAAATATGTATTGTTTTAGACATTATAAATATTACATTTAATTTTAGAATTGATAATAAAATTTTCACAATTCGATCCTATTGGAATTAGCATTAGTATTATTTATTAAAAAATGCCGACAATTGCTAGTCCCTTTTCTGTACTTCGTCTTTAAAATATATTATAGGCTGCGAATTTCCGTATGCCGGTTGCATAGTGATCACATCCGATCGTATCTATATCTATACCCTAGGTAGGAAAACTATACCTAACTACCTAGGCTATCTAACATATAGGTACATTATCACACTAAATAGTGGGGTGCCAAATATTGATTTGACTTAACAGGCGTTTATATCCAATACGTTTTATTTAAAAATTACAGTAAGAGGCTTCAAGCGAAAATATATATGTAATCTCAAATTTTTTGATTCGATTAAAAGATTTAGTACCTACTGGGTTTCTTAGACAGACAAACAACACCACCGTCCTTACAATGATACCGGATATTCGAATTGAAGTGGATTAATGGATGACCCATCTGAGCTAAATAAATAAATACTTAATATAGAAATTAGGATCCATTAAAGCAGTGTTCACGAGTGCATGACTACTGGTAAATTAAGTGATTGGTTAAGGAGTCCAGTGTCATCCATAGCAAGATATTGTGGCCGTGACACACTTTCATTAAAACCAATCGGTCCATAATAATTTAAAAAGTTAAAAGCTACATTTTATTTATTTTGAACGCGGTTAATACGGCCCTGTTAAAAACAAAGATAACCTCTTATACTTGTATGTAGTGGGCTCCCACGACCTCGGGACGCTGGTTCTGAACATCATTGTCAACATGATCCGTTTCCTTTGCCAACTGCCCAGACCGATTGCATTTGCAAAGGAAATATTTATCAAGTAATGGCGCGAAAACAAACTTTAAACGTAGAGGATACATGCAAGGCAAAAATTTCCGGTCCGCGCGTAATTAGAATAGTAAATAGAATAGATATAAACGATTAGTCAGGAAAAATAAAATGTTGCTTCTGTTTTTGCCTGACTGAAAAGAAAACTGAAAGACATCTTGGGCATCTGTAGTTCTGGTAAACTAAATAATTTGTTTAAACTTTACATGGATATTTCAGATAACTTTGTTTATTTTTGTGGTTTTTTTTTCAGGTAATGTTATGTAGTGTTAAAGGATTATCAGGGTGGCGGCGATAATTGAGACACGAAGATAATAAGTTCTCTTTAATGCACGTTGCGACGGGTAGAGTACAAAAAGGGGTTGAAATATGCTAACCGCCGGTATTTATACAATCCGTCTTGACCTACTTTAAATACAAACTTAATAGGTAATATTAAATATTGTTTATCTTAATTATTCTGTTGATTATTTACGTACAATTATTACTTATTACTTAATAATATCAAATTATATAATTTTATAACATTAAAGGTTTATTACGCCGCGGCGCCGGAAGCTGTCAAGCGGAAGGCGCCATAAAATATAAGTATAAAGAAATATGAATCAACTATTTACTTGATTACAAAATTACTATTTATAAAACAAAAATAAGTTCTATATATTATCTAATCATTAGGATGTACCTGAACTAGTTTGTAAATAATGGCTCACATATTAAGTATGTGAGGCCGGAAGTGTTACTTGATAACAAAAATATAATTGTACAACTTAAATAACAAAAGGGCTTATTGCGCCGGTAT
>NW_021011498.1:2256769-2462457 GCF_003987935.1 Bombyx mandarina | reverse complement strand
TTATTTTGTATATAAACGTATCGATACGTTTTATCGCGTTCGGAATTCGTAAGGAAATTTACGAGACAATCGATTGCGTAATACGAATTCTTAGTTATGAATTTACGTGTTTTCGTAATAACTTGGAACGTTAATGTTGTTTTTATCGATTTATAACGACTTTCGAGTTACGGTACGACTCTTTTGTGATGTATCGATTTTTGTATAAAGTTTTAATACTAGTGTAGTGTAGCTTTAATTTTTAATGTTTTTTTGTTTTTAATTGAACTGGAAACTTTTTAGTGTGGTTGTAAAATTCGATGAAACAAAAATGGCACATGAAGTGTGACACTAAATAAAGACCAACAGCATACACATCTATGTATGTATGTCGGCGCGTGTTTTTATAAACCATTAGTTCATGACTAATAAAGATGGGACGACAAACAACACGTGCAAGCATTCTTCGAAAACAACACGTGCAAGATAAGAATCGTCAACAACATCGTCCCACCACGATACCTTGCTATAAAAACGCTCCGTTTTGTCGTGGCCGCTGGAAACTACATACCCGATCCTGTAGACCGAATGGTAAACCGTCGACGTCGCCCAAAGCACGTCATCACGGATCCTCCTGATCCATTAACGGTGCTTTTAGGCAATACAAGCACCGGTCACCGTCCTCGTCGAACCCGTCGCTTGCGACGAAGGGCTCGACGAGCGAATTAACCCACAGACACAGCCCACTGAGTTTCTCGCCGGATCTTCTCAGTGGGTCGCGTTTCCGACCCGGTGTTAGATTCTGCGAAGCACTGCTCTTGCTAGGGTCAGTGTTAGCAATTCTCCGGTTTGAGCCCCGTGAGCTCACCTGCACAAGCTAGGGTAAGCTGAAGTAGCCTCTCAAGCCTATCAGTATAGGTAGGAAAAAAAAAAAAAACTCTCGAGCTCAGAAGCGAGCGAGTCGCCGTGTCGGACGGAACGCTCTTGCGTGATATACGCTCTGAGTTCATTTCTGGTTTTATTGACTTACGAAGACCGCCCGCTTACCATGTCGCTACCCGAAAGTGAAAATACTCCAACATGTATAAGAATTAACTTAAACTGATCACATGTTTAATTTTTATTTTTTATTGCTTAGATGGTTGGACGAGCTCACAACCCACCTGGTGTTAAGTGGTTACTGGACATCTACAACGTAAATGCGCCACCCACCTTGAGATATAAGTTCTAAGATCTCAGTATAGTTACAACGGCTACCCCACCCTTCAAACCGAAACGAATTACTACCGTGCTAAACAGTACAAGCATTATTTATATATGTGCAGCCTCTTCAATAAATATATATAATATAAAAAAACTTCTTCAGCTATTTCAATGGAGTACACTTAATTAAAGTTCAATTAAAAACATAGAACTGTTGATGGTAATATCAAATAAAAGGCACCTTTAATTACAAAGATAAATGTCGATTAAACCAAATACCCTTGCACCCCTCGATATATTTGAAAATAAATTACTACTTTAAAAGATATGAAAATTACAAATCACAATCCATTCGCATGATCGCCACGCGAAACTAATAAAGAAACGCGGGCGACTGAAAAGCACACAAAGGCCTTCGTCTCTCCAAAAAATCCAGCCTCCGTACCGTTTGATATTAATCCCGAGCCAATGATCGCTTCTGATAAGAGATTTTCTTTCGATCGTGCAGTAATGGGAAGTTTCTGCGCCGTCGGGCTCGGCCATTTAAGTTTAATAACGTTTTGTATAGTACCGCTCGCGTCCGAGCTTGTGCTGCCTTCGTTAGCTTTCCAGTTACGCTCGTGCATAAAGTACGATTTAAAAAGGGAACTATTTTTATTATTATTATTATTATTATTGGTAACCAACGATTGCGGTAAAGAAGTTTTCGATGCACGTGCTATGTGTTCATTTTTTGAATGCATCATCGATACGATTCGTAGAGGTTATTCGGACGCGACTTGTGCTGCCTTCGTTAGCTTTTAAATTACGCTCCTGCATAACGTAAGATTTAAAAAGAGAACTATTTTTATTATTATTATTATTTGTAACCAACGATTGCGGAAAATAAGTTTTCGATGCACGTGTTATGTGTTCCTTTTTTGACTGTAATATCGATACGAATTGTAGAGATATTCTGACGCGACTTGTGCTGCCTTCGTTAGCTTTTAAATTACGCTCGTGCATAACGTAAGATTTAAAAAGAGAACTATTATTTATTTATTTGTTATGAACGATTGCAGAAAAGAAATCTGCAGTTAGCAGTCAGAATTGATAGTTACTCATCGATGTTTCTAGACGTGGAAGGCGGAAGGTAGGCGATTCGATCACTGAATGCAGTAGAGTTTCGAAGTTTCTGGAACGTTCGAAACATAACGTTATCGGATGGTCGAAGCGGGCATTTTTTTACAAACACCATAAAATTTTACCATCGTCCCCCGTTCTCGGCCTCAGTAATGCGTCTAATGTCTCTAGTTGAGCTCCCGAACGACCCTCGAACTCTATTGTCTCACAGTTTATCCGAAGAATTTCACTTCCGTACCATTAATTTTCCATTTTCCGCCTAGATCGACTATTGGGAGGCTCAAGCGACGAATTTTGAGCAACGAAATTCTCGATAACTTAACGTTATGCCAGTCGAGTAATCGATTACAATGTTTTTTTATTATTAGACATTCCATTTTTAAATGAGGAAGATGGCGCACCCAAACTCTGTCTTTTAAACTATAACAAAAAAGTGATTATCGCTTCAATCTGCTAAAATCTAAATTTACTTACAAAAATTACGCATATGATATTAAGGTATTTAATTATATATTATAATAGCCGTTTTATCACACGTAAATAAGTAATAATTTTATGTTTTCCTAAATTAATTTACGGCCTACGATTACAGGACCTTTTAGCCTATGTCGGTATTAAAAATGAATGTTGCCGGAACAAAAAAACGCATATTTACACAGATTACAAATTAACGTTTCAAAAATTGAATGCTCGATGGCTTGTTCTTTGCACAGACGGCGAAGGTAAACAAGCCGGAGATAAGCTGTGCATTCAAAGCGGAATTGTGAAAGCGCCACGCGAGAGCATCCAACAAAGAATCTTATTAACCAGCCAGTAAACAGTGCACAGGGTTACAGAACACATTATGGTATCAGTTAAATGTTTTGTTACTGCTCACATAAGCAGTTATTTTTTATCGATGTAACTTTTGCAAATGGAGTAGTAGTTGACAGATGCCCGAATCTCGCTAATACAAAATCCTATTTAAGTATATTGATTTTTGTTCGTACATAGGAATCCTTATTTACTAACTCTATACGTTTAAATCGTATTCGAAATTTAAACTTCGAAACGCGTCACTCAAAATTCTCATTTTTCATTCAAAGAGTCTTTTTAAAAAAAGAAAAAAGAAAAGCGGACGTTAAAAACCCGGTTAAAAAGATCGAATTCGCGTCCCCCCTCGAAAGATAGGATCTGGAGTGTCTCGTATGTAAACGCAGCTCCCTTTGAACGTAGTTTTTTCGCTCCTTCACGTCGGCCCAAGCAGAATGTTAACTAGTGTGAACCCGTGACCAGCGAGCGATGAAAAGAGATGTACACATGATACCGGCGTAGTGTGGACGCGGCTTTTGCTTGCCAAAGTTAATGGAAGGGGGCGGTTGAAAGCTTGTCTTATCTTCGCCGCTTGAAAGCGCTCGACGTTGTTATAAGTACGTTAGGTGTTTTAGTGTAAATTCTTTGTGTCGGCGAGAAAAAAAAAAAAACTTTCAACTTTCACGCGATACAAACTACACGATCGTTTCTTGGTAGTCTGAAATTGCATTTTTGAATAGGCTTTCATTTTAAAATTCTGTCACGAAACAAACAAAAACATCGACATACCATAGACGTGCTCTTGAGAATTCCATATTCAAAATTGTTTGTTCTGTTATATTAGCTGAAAACAATGTCAACACGAGTACGAGCTGCGAGACAGTGAGTGCGTTGGAATATTAACAATTCCATTACCGATATGACGATGTGTTTTATAACATAATAAAACGTGAAAATTATTCCGTCATTTATACCGTACTCACTTTTTACGTACAACCCTTCTCGATAAAAACGAATTTCACATTTAATTCGTTTTAAATTAACCATTTCATATGCATTCCGTTTAAATATGATTAATATTGTTCGAATAATATTTCCCGGTAATAGCCACGTACATACCCAGCCGAATAATGGCGTTCTTTATTTGAATTTACTTTTGGTTTGAAGGACGCGTGACGAATTATCGACGTAATCCTCGTTTAAATATGGAACAGTATTCCCGTATTCTCTAACTATACATAATAATTGCAAGCGGCAATGCTTTAGTACTGGTGGCGGAGCGTTTTATGAGCAACGCTATGTATGAATGTCTTGTACAAATCTGTTGTAATCCGCATTAAACTGTTTAAAGTCATAAGTCAACAGTTAGTCTACAGTCTACAGTTTAGACAAAACAAGATTTTGAATTTATTCTTTTTATTGCCTTAGTTATTTTTTTTTTTTATATCGAAATTGACAGCTTCATTTTTGTTAGTGCATATGACAACCCTGTACGGATTGGCGCGTTTTTAACGGTTTGTAATTTTTGAGTGTAATTATTTATTTCTTTTATAAAGTAATTTTATGTATTATTCTAATCGTCGTTGCGCTTGTAACTTACTTTGGTCGTCTTTGTTTCTCATTTGTGGTTTCATGTCGAGATTTGTCGTGGAATATAACAATTTAAATTTAGCTAAAGTGGACATGATGACTGTAACAATTTTCAATAGGTCCTAAATTTGCGTAAAAAAAACCAATTTTGCAGTTATTGAGTACGGTTGTTAATTTAAAGTGTAAAATAAACAAATAAATATGGAAGGTGTACTGAATTACTAACCCGAACTAAGTACGTGACCGTTGCGGGGTTTTATGAAGTCGCAGATACACGGCGACCGTTATTACCGGCCTGGCCGATAGCTCATTTATGTCGGTCAATTTTGGGGGCGAATCGAATCTACTTCCTGCCCGCCGACTATATTTTATGTCAGGGACTTTTACGCGTGGATTAAAGGCAAGTTTTGGTTATGTCGCTTTGATACCGCCATTGTTTGCCCTTTGACGACAAATTTGGGTCGGTAATTGCGTGAAGGTAAGATGAGGGTTTGTTCAGAAGTTGACGGGAATTGCTGGGGCTTCTTAAGCATTCTTTTGTTTCGCGTTAGCCTATGTCGACAGAGCCATTTTTTTTTGGATGGTAGCGTCTTGTTTATGGTTTATGCTAAGAGGCCGAGCATTTTCTATTGTAAGGACTGTCACTAATATGTATTCCGGTCACCGTCCTCGCCGAACCCGTCGCTTGCGACGAAGGGCTCGACGAGAAAATTAACCCATAGACCCACTGAGTTTCTCGCCGGATCTTCTCAGTGGGTCGCGTTTCCGATCCGGTGGTAGATTCTGCGAAGCACTACTCTTGCTAGGGCCAGTCTTAGCAACACTCCTGTTTGAACCCCGTGAGCTCACCTACATGTCAAGGAAAAGCTGAAATAGCCTCTCAAGGCTACCAGAATAGGTGGGGGGAAAAAACGTGCATTAAAATCTCAGTATTATAATGCCGAATACTCGCGATTGCCAGCCTTTAAATGTTATATTACGTGAAATGTCAATGTCAAGTACGACGATTTTGAAATTAAAATGTGAATTGGCATCTACAATGAGACGTAGATTTAAGACTAATCTCACGTTTGAACCAGATCGTATGAATAATGCTTTTAATGAATAGGCAAAATTTCAGCACTGATCCGATTCGCGTCACCACCATCGACTATCAGCCTATTTAATTTTATGACAGCGCGTTATTTCTATATCGTGTGTATGTGAAAGTTGTTTCCGAATACGCATTAGGTACCTAAGGTTAAAAAAATTGGATTGTATTCCGTCTTAATTTCAATGTCCCATCACTAGATTTAGTGAACAGCTAACTTGTTTCCCTACCCTATCATTGGTAGCGTAAAGGGCTATTCCAACTTCGCGCGGACCGGTAGGTGAACTCACGAGCTCAACCTAAGAGAATTGCTATCACTAGCCTTAACAAGAGAATGGCGGACCCTAAAGCCTTTAGTTTTTCTGCTAACGGCCACATAATTTCTAATTTATTCATAAGATCTATTGTTTGTTTCAGTCTTCAATTCCTTATTGTCTGAATTAAAAGGCAGAAATAAAAACAGTTAAATTATCACGATTCCCTCCCGTCGATACAATCATCACGACGACGTTACGTAGTAAGAGCCGATAAATGATGTTCACAAAATATCGTATTTCAGATATGAAAAAGAAAGCTCTTCGGAACCTCCCACTTAGTCACGGAAACCTTCCGACACGCGATCTCCAATTAAAAAGCAGTCTGTCATTGGTAATTTTACTTCTATTTAAAACAGCCCGACTGAATTTTAAATGATGAGTATGTAACTTATGAGTCAGTGCTCGCCCATCTGTCCAGGTGAAAATGGGAAGGCACCCGGGCTATTAGTAATTCTTTACTCCCAAAAAAAACCTAATGACCTAACCTAAGTAAAGAAAATGCTACAAAGCAATCTTCCTCCCAACCCACAAAATCCCAACTCTCCAGGCTGGGCCTTTGCTCGCCAGCCTGTCCTGGTGAAACTGGAAAGGCCTACGGGTCAACAGTAATCCTTACTTCATCAAAAAAATTATTACAAAAGACGATTACGAAAAAAAACCATATTAGTTGAATTCGCACTCTCGCGGATTACACCTTGTTTTATTTTAAACCGTTCTTTTGAAAGAATTAGCGTAGCTGTCAAATATTTTTTACTGATACTGATATAATCGATCCGTGACGTAGACCAAATGTACGTTCCGTCAAGTTTTGAGCTTTTAGACCTAACTGGTTACTCTAGACGTTGCCAGTTTGAATAGTTGGAAAACTGGGCTGCCCTGCTTTCGTTGGTGTAATAAAAACTTTTACAGTATTTCCAGTGAAAGCATTGCATGTAAGGTTGAATTTTGAAATAAATGTGTTTGCGTCACTATAGTTTATTTCGATAAAATGAGATTGGCCATTATATTATGACGACCTATGACACTTTACTAAGCGCTCTGTCCTTTTTATATAATATGTTTTCGTTTGGAAATTTAATAAAACGTGGACTGGTCAAAAGAACGCTTACGAATCGAAAAAGTAAAAACCATGAGTACTTTTGAAAAAAAAATAGAGCAAGGAAAACGTCCGTGCGAACAGTTGTTAATAGTAACAGTTGAATTCCACGAAATATAATTTCAGTGCGCTTAGTGCGAGTTTTTTAACTTCTTGATCGCGTTAAAGTTAAATCAAATTTGTATGGAGTTGGAACAGCAGCAAAAACTCGCACTAAGTACACAGGTTCCTAAAAAAACATCGTCATTGTTTTTTGCTCCTACGAAGACTTCAGCCACAATAGACTTTTCCTAAAACAAAACAACACTCTTTCATACCGTGTTTAATATTCACAAAAAATAAAAATGGTAGATAATAAAGAATTGAGTTTTTATATTTCACGCGTTAGATTTTATCACGTGTTTTTATATTATAGTAAAATATATACGGCCTTATTATTTTTATGTGGGACGAGGGAGATTAGGATGGTATCGCGAAGTGAGTTAACGGAATAAGGAGGTTAGATCGAAAAATTGTTTCTACGTATTTGAGTTATTTTTCACGTGAAACGTGGAGCAAAGAATCCTCAGAATCTCTTGATCCGTAGGCAAAGCTTAAGACATACCTAAAGTTCAAGTGGCTGTCGGAGCTCATAATCAGTACATATTCAATGCCACGATGAGAACGAGGACTCGATTGCCTTAGAACAATTTCTCGTTAAATTATACGGTACGGTACGGTAGACAGCGGCTTAGCTCTGCCCCTGGCATTTCTGAAGTCTATGGGCGACGGTAACCACTCACCATCAGGTGGGCAGTATGCTCGTCTGCATACAAGGGCAATAAAAAAAAATTGGGATTGAATTTTTTACTTATAAAATTCTGGAAAAAAACTATCCTCTACAATTTAATAAAACTTATTAAGATAAAAATTAATTTTCAATCTGTTTCTTTAGTGATTTAGTGACTTGCTGACTAACGAAATCGGCTGCGACCGTTGTCGAATAGCAGAATTGTTCAATTTACACATATTGTCATCATCATTATCATTTGTCATCAATTATTCATTTATTTATATATTTGCATTCGATTATTAAATTTTAAATTATATCAAATATCAGTTCTCAAGGAGCGGAGTTGTGTATTTCGTCAGTGATTTTTGTTCGTCTACCCCTTGATATATTATGATCGCGTTAAGCGATAAACAGCATTGCTAGTTAGATAAAAAAGCACAATTTACTCTAAAATCATAAATAAAATTACAACACTTATGTCATAAGCCAAAAAAAAAAAACAAAAATTTTTTTTTTTATTAAATAGTATCGATATGGTTAATCTCACTATCACTTCGCACTTCTTCACTTAGAGGCGATGACGCCATTACGCAATCCTACTACATTACTTATTTTGGTAGTAATTGGTTACGAAAACACAAAAAATCTTTTTATTTTTTATTGCTTAGATGGGTGGACGAGCTCACAGCCCACCTGGTGATAAGTGGTTACTGGAGCCCATGGACATCTACAACGTAAATGCGCCACCCATCTTGAGATATAAGTTCTAAGATCTCAGTATAGTTACAACGGCTGCCCCACCCTTCAAACCGAAACGCATTACTGCTTCACGGCAGAAATGGGCAGGACGGTGGTATCTACCCACGCGGACTCACAAGAGGTACTACCACCAGTAAAAATCGAATAAATTGTTATAATTTGATCCTTTTGAAGATCTGAATTTCAGTGCAAATAAGAGAACTAAAAACGGATGAACTAAAAGAGAAACCAAGAGAAGAAATCGAAAAATCCTCCCTAAGACACGTTGCAATGGATATAGATCGTAACGGAGATATAACCCAAGGAGGGTTGACGCCAGACAAGCGGCCGGTCGTAAAACTCATGGCAAATCCCGCATGTCAAATGCATAGGGACAAGAAGAAGATTTTGGTAGTAATTATTCACACCGACAGATTGCAAAGATTTCTTAAAAAGTCGTTTCGGAATGTTTTTTGGAACGAAGTTCCTTATGGGACGATACGGAGGGGTACCCTAACCGGGAAAAAACGTCCGTAACGTAAGATTTTTATTAGTAATGCACACAGTGTACGACTTAACTTTGTAATAACGTACAAATTAGTAATGCACATAGTGTATGACTTAACTTTGTAATAACATACAAAAAATAACAATTTTTTTTATCATTCATTGACCACGATCTCAGAGCGTTCGTTAGCGCAATACACTAACTCTTATGCAAACAACCGTGAATGAAGTGTACCACAATAAGTTCGCACGCTTACCGAATGACCGTGGGTTGTTGCGAAACCTCCAGTTTTATTTTCTTTATACCTCGAATAGAACTTAAAATCAATATTTTTATAATAAGGAACTTCGTTGCTNTTTTTTTATCATTCATTGACCACGATCTCAGAGCGTTCGTTAGCGCAATACACTAACTCTTATGCAAACAACCGTGAATGAAGTGTACCACAATAAGTTCGCACGCTTACCGAATGACCGTGGGTTGTTGCGAAACCTCCAGTTTTATTTTCTTTATACCTCGAATAGAACTTAAAATCAATATTTTTATAATAAGGAACTTCGTTGCTATCCGGTGTCCCACGACACCACACATCTTTTTTTACACAGTTTTCAATTTGTTGATACCATAACGTGTTAATAAATATATTATAATAAACTCTCGTCTGAATTCCTGATACTGTTTACCCTAATTGCCCAAAACGAACAATGCACTAAAAAAACTTAGGTCTAAACAAATTACGAAGTGATTTAAGGAAATTTTAAACATATTTGCACAGAAACAAGATTCGTAATCCCGGGTATTTTTACCCGTGTCACCCAAATGACAATAGAACATTGAACACATGTGCACGGGAGCTTATAAATATTTAATAACGAATTTATTTCGCCGTACCCTCGTTTCAGGATCAGAGCGTATCGTAATTTATGAAAAAAGAGAACAAAAAATAAATGTTTTTTTTCCTGAATACAAAACTTATTATTGCAATCTGCTATCGAACGAGGCTGCTTGATAGAAAGTGTTAATCACGAACTTAGAAATTTCAATGATGTCTATCGTGCAGCTCGCATTGATCCGAATTATTCTTACGTATTTAAAAATTAAATATAAAAGCGCGACAATTAATACTATGGTCAAATGCATACTCACACAGAGAAGCAATGCAGTGTGCTATGCACACTCACACACATAGGAATCAAGAGTATGTCGGAGAAGCCACAATTATTAACACCATCGTCTGACATCGCAGGGGCGAAAAGGGTGATTGAGCTAAGAGAAATATCGAGTACACCAATCACGCTTGTTGTCTTAGAACAATTTAGGAATCTTCTCTTGACGTTAGCAAACGAAAACGAATGACAGTTCTTGGGACGGAGGCACCGCTCTTCAAGAAGGCTGGTTGGTAAGTGTGATGGCGTCTACGCGCCTCCATCGGCTAGGCTCTGGCGTAGCCCGGAGGCTTTTACAGCTTCACCAGGACATGCGGGCGAGCAAAGGCTCAGCCAGGAGGGGTAGGATTTGCTAACAACTGCACGAGCGCCGATGAGTCGTAGGTTTTGACTGCCAGAGTGTGCTGAATGAATCTTTTATGTAAAAACTATCTACACATAACTACACAGTGTGCACTTAGCTATATTAAGTAGAAAACGGATTATAGCAAAATGTAGATCCAGCCCGATGTCGCTATTGTCATTATTTATGTTTAGATGATCTACATACAAGCACACTGTGTGTTATAGCTAGCACACATGGAGTTTAATGGACGATCCGTTGGATCGTAAAATGCACAACAGGTGAAAATGTTCCTCCGTCCTCTTTTATTTACCGTTGGATTTATAATGTACCCTGGTTTTTGAAACTAACGCAGACAAATGAGGTTCTCTTGATATTCCCTCGGGCTTCGGTTAAGACTCACCGAGAGCTTGCTTATCCCCGTAGAGAAACTAACAGTAATTTCTGAGAGGCAGTAGATTAGATGTGCCCCTAGTGACGTGTCCAATTACAACGCCAGCTGATAGACGATAAGACAACGTTCATACATAAATCTTGCATCAAAACATAACCAGCCTGTTTGTTCGATGTGTTTGATAACAAGTTATTGTTTATGATCTCACCCGATTGACCTTTACACATGCAGTCGTGACCAAGGGGCCCCGCTGCGGAAAGTTCAAGAACGAAATAGAAAAGAAATACAAACAATAGAATGTTTAGCGTGCCTCTATTTTGTGTTAGCATTTTCATAGGTTTTATGCAGTTTTGTTTTACATATTACGTACCTCAAAGAGCTAATATAGTTCTAATACTTAAGTTTTAATGAGTAACAAGTCTCAAATTCTGCGCATTTCAAGTATTTATTGCGACACTTTCCATATTTTTTTTACATAAGTACAGATGTCACCGTTCAGTACCATTACCTCATGCCTCACCTGGATGAAAATTGGTATCTGTTTTTAGTGCAAGCTGCATAATTAGGTTTACGTGTTGGCATTTCGATCATAGGACCAGCGATTCTCAACATTTCTTGCATAACGACCCACAAAAACACTCTTTACAATTTCGCGACATCCTTACACGTCTGTCTACATGCAAAATCTTGCTTAATTTAAAGGTATATCTATTCAATTAAACATAATTATTCTATTCAACCTAGTTGTAGTAAACGTCTAGTAAACAATGGTTTATTCACACCATGTGTGGGGTACATGAGGCGCAAGTATCTCCGGTATCTCCTTGTATAAAAATATTTGTATTTATAAATTTGGCTACACTTCACCCGAGTCTTGCGAGCCACAAATGTGTCGCGACACGCAGATTGAGAACCACTGTAGTAGACTATTATTTTAGATCGATTTTAAAACATTTCCACTAGAAAATTTATGTTCGTTTTCATTATGTTCTAGTTGCATGCTATTTGCCAACCTCAAATTTAGGCGAAGATCATATTCATACAAATGAAATGTTCACCGTATTTTCATTGACAGTCTCGTCAAAGTTAATTAATTGCTTGTGCAGAGTCGTGGAGTGATTACCCTAATTAATTAACGATTCCTGGGCGCTATTGATCCGGCGGCAACAAATTACCAATCAAGAAGTAATAATTAAATAATTTGTTTATATAAATTGTTGTATTTATGAGCATATGTTCGTTTGACGCGAGGAAGTTTTCTTTGGAGGTCTTTACGATATTGAGGTTGATAGCATTTCGCTTCTACTTTCAATTGTAGATAAAGAGATTATTATGATTCTTTGGTGCAATAGTTAGCTAGCTCCCTTAATTGAGAGAGAGAAAGAGAGTATTCTTTATTGTACACCAAAAAACAAATAAACAGTTCGATACATTAAACACAAAAAAGTACAATTGGCGGTCTTATCGCTAAGAGCGATCTCTTCCAGACAACCATCAGGTGGACAAGAATCATTTGGAAACGAACTGCGCGCGGTGTACCATTCCAGTGAAATTCATATACATGTATGTATACATACATATACACATACATACACACATACATATCTCCGTCAATATACATACAATTAATACACAAAGTATTATAATATAATAATTATTATTAAAAATAAAAAAATATTAAAATAATTGCTGCAACGCGTGGGTCTACTATCCACATCAGCCAAACGTCTGTGTGATGAACAGGTTTGTTTGCTCTTTATATAGGATTTTAATGTGTATATACCTAGTCAGGTTATAAATTCTGTCACATGTTTTCATCCGAATGTTTTTCATCCGAAAAAAGAACTTCCCGATATTTTTTTCCCGCGTACCGCTTCAACAAAGCGCGGCATCTCTTCAGTCTCAGGTCCATTAGACGAGCATTCAAACGATGTCCTGTTTTTCTTCGATATGCCCGAAGCCCTAAGTCTTCATTTAACACCCTTTTCACCGTGGTTCTGCTTAACCCCATCTGAAGGGCCAACAGTTTCTGCTTACGTTTGGGATTTCTTTGNGCATTCAAACGATGTCCTGTTTTTCTTCGATATGCCCGAAGCCCTAAGTCTTCATTTAACACCCTTTTCACCGTGGTTCTGCTTAACCCCATCTGAAGGGCCAACAGTTTCTGCTTACGTTTGGGATTTCTTTGAATTCGCGCCTTCACAGTTTTTATCACTGCTGGAGTCCTAACAGACCGAGGGCGACCACTTCTTGATCTGTCATCTACACTAGAGTCTTCTTTGTATCGTTTGATAGTACGATAAACGAATCTTTTGGTTATATTAAAATTTTTCAGTATGTTAAAAATTTGAATTGGCGCGTAACCGCAACGATGCAACGCAATAACTGCAACACGGTCTTCTTTAAGCGTCCACTCCATATTTCAAAAATGAGTAAAATTCTAAAAGTATACATTTTTATTTTCATGAACAATTCGAAATTCGAATTCAATAAACTTTTTTGTGGTCAGCATTCTAAAAGAAAAGTTTTTACTGTGTGACAATACTTATGACCTGACTAGTTATTTAAACTTATATAAGTATGATGACATGTCCTTCTTCAAACGAGGCTTGTGGAGAGTATTAAGCGGTAGGCAGTGGCTCTGCTCCTGGCATTGCTGAAGTCCATGGGCGACGGTAACCACTCACCATCAGGGGGGCTGTATGCTTGTCTGCCTACAAGGGCAATAAAAAAAAGTATGCATATGTTTCAGATAGTATACATAGAGTCATAGTTAGGGACTAGATGACCCTGTGTGACTTGTTCCCGGCCGTTATTGTTGTTATATATTGGCGTTGACGTGCATATAACAGATATCCCGTCGTGCGATTCTACCTAACAAAAATATACTTTCAAATTATGATACAAGAGTACATCAAGGCGGAAGTACTTAGAGCTACGTAATATAACGTTACGGGCGATAAAAAAATTCCTCGGCTTGCTGATAATGGGCCTTTACTCAAAGTTACGTTGTGATTTATTATAACTTCGTTTATAACGTCTAATTTTAATAACTGGCTTTGTACCGGTATTCCGTTTGCTTTTGAATGCAGAAGAATCTCGATTTTGCGTTTGTTGGCTTTGTTGTTTGACATTTTGACATTCGTGATGTCATATAAATGTCAAATGGAAACATTTGAATCAATATGATTTGTTAATGTTGCCATTTCAAATGTATTTCTTGATTTCTTTGTAATTTTGATGATGCTTTTAAATTTTTTATCAACGTACTATTAATGAGCACGATTATAAAATAGACAATTCAATTTCTTTAATCCCAAAGTATTATACAACCTCTCGATAATTTCGCGGCAACCACACCGCTTCGGCTGAACTAATGAGAAACCGAACAATATTACAAATATGTATCGATAATAAGTTTCTGAGAGCTATTATAATTAAATACAGGTAGTACATTATTAATGGCCGATTTATAGTTAATGGGATCGTCGGTCTATAGTTATGAAAACAGTTTCGATTATAATGAGATTATTATTTGTCGTTTAATAACTATAGTTAAGTACGGTTATTTTCCGCTATTACTCTTGGTAATTGTATGAAAAACATTATTTGAAGTTTTCTTGAAAGTACTCGCACTCCACTAATTGGTCGTACATGGTCGTTTGATTGACTCGGTGGCATAGTAGTTAGCGGCACTGACTGTTTGTTATGCCGAGGGTCGTGGGTTCGGTTCCCACATCGGGAAAACATTCATGTGATGAACAGGTTTAGAAAATCGGACCAGTAGCTCCTGAGATTAGCGCGTTCAAACAAACTCTTCAGCTTTATAATATTACTTTTTATATATAATCCTCCTCCGCGCGTCGTATTCCTCAGTTCTGAGGGTCGTGACCTTTACTGAGCACTTTTGTTTGGACTATGTTCCTCCATTCACTTCTGTCCTCCGCACAGTGGATAGCGACATTGATGCTGGATTCCAAAATCGTCTTAATCTGATCGGACCAGCACATGGGACTACGCCCCCTAGGCCTCTTTCCTTCCACTTTGCCGGTGATGAGAAGTCTTTAGAGGTTGTCACCCTTTTGCCTCGCAACGTGACCAAAAAACTCTAAAAAAAATATATAATATATTTATTTATATATAATAGTATATGATAATTTTAACAATATCTGATATTCTCCTAATTTGCTATATACGAACCACATTGGAAGTTGGCCAGCGATAAACACAGCGGAATAAACTTTATACACCACTTTATGAAACCAGATTACACACTATTGTTTTGTAGCAGCCTTTTGTTGCGGCAAATTGAGTTTTAACATACTTTTAAACCGGTAATTAAACGGGCAACTATATCAGGGGCGCTTTTTAAATTTCGTTCAGCTTCTGTTATTACAATCATACTGCCTCATTTCTATGGCAAAAATAATTGGCTTATCTATCGTCTACGTTCATTAAAAGGGTTACAACAAAGTGTTTTTTTTTAAACATATTTTATTCGTAAGGAATGTTCTATGAAACAGATAAATTAAAATCTTAGTTTTTTTTTTCGTTTCAACGGGCAATTCACCAATCCCAAATGTGAGACGAGCAAAAGAAAACATTATACTAAATCACACCAACTCGTCGGATCTGTAGTTTGACACGTACTCGCGTACGCTTTTTCTATAACACGAAAATATCTACATCCAATTTTGAGCCGTAAGCAAAAACTTTAATGTATTTCTTATCTTCAAATAAAACGTGATACACCGAGGGAATATTGGAACTCTGAAATTATTTTTTGTGAACGGCTGGCAACATTAAGTTTGACAGCTTCAAAAGCACGACGTGTGGTGACACTGACAGCAACAGTTTTTTTTTTGCTGAATCGGTGTTGAGCATATCCCTAAATCGGTACAAAACCGTATGAGTGACGTGACTGTTGACGTTTACGTCTGTCTAGAATGGAACAGTTTTTAAATATTGAATTATTAAATTTAATTAAAAAACTACACTTATTAAAAGCACGGATACTAAAGAGTCATCTTATTTTGAATACTATTTTAAATGTACCCAGTTTTTTGTATACCGTGCAGTTATTTGTATGTAAGCATTCTGGTCGTTTTCAATTATTTATTTTAAAATATTGAGGCAACAGTTGATTTGCTTGAGTTACTCAAAATGGCTGCCAATAATAAAAGTGTTGTGTGTGACAAACACACTACCTGATTTCAAGGAAAATATTGCGGTCCTAACTTATTTTCCAATACATTCATTATAGAGATTAAAATATCACAGTGAAAAAATTTAAATTCAGATTAATCTGTATATTTTTCCGCTGGATGAACGTTTTTTGTGAGCAAGATAATAATAAATTTCCCTAATTTGCATTCCATTTTGTGGTAATTTTTTTCTCTACGGCGTAAAGGTACGACGGTTGATTCGAATCTCCTTTTTGACGTAAATTAATACGTGAAATGTCAATTAAGAAATTCCAAAAAAAAAAGAAAAATTTGCTGTAATTTTTATATTTTAATTACATCTTAAAAGCTATTATAGTTATTGCATCAGTAAATATGCCAGTGTTTAAAATTTTCTGTTGAGATAAGGTTTTAATTATAAACGCAGTCGTTTTTGAAGTAAATCGATTTGGTTTTTTTGTTTGTTTTCTTCAAAATTAGCTAGCATTTCTCCACTGTCTCTATATATCTCTATTTTTCGCCCCGATAAGTTCGGTTTTCAGATGAACTTTTTTTTCATAGATGGGCGGACGAGCTCACAGCCCACCTGGTGTTAAGTGGTTACTGGCGCCCATAGCCATCTACGACGTAAATGCGTCACCCACTTTGAGATATAAGTTCTAAGGCCTCGAGTATAGTAACAACGGGTGCCCCACCCTTCAAACCGAAACACATTACTGCTTCACGGCAGAAATAGGCAGGGTGGTGGTACCTACCCGCGCGGACTCACAAGAGGTCCTACCACCAGTAATTCTCGCTCATCATAGCACCATTTCGTACGATCGTACAAAATTATTTAAACGACCAGTCCTTTGGTACTTCCGGTTGTAATTCCTTAATCTTAAGGCTTAATTTAGCATGCTTCATTAAAATAATAACGTAATCATCTTAAACATAATCTATATTTTGTGCTAAGAACATAAGCAATGAATATTGTTTTCACTCTCGTTCAGTTCGTCCTGGTTAAGCTAACACTGGATCAACTCCATTTTACCTATTAATTTACCGAGAATGTATATCGAATTCCACATAACAATCTTGCGCATTTAGATAATGACGTTCCCAAGACACGGTTATGTCTTTATAAGGTCCATATAAACAAGCACAAACATCTGAACAAGTGCTCAAATGTTAACTACACTCAGCCAACAACACGTCGTTAACGTTTCTAAGAATGGAGTAGTTGTTAATAAACTAGACTTGCCGAGTGCCAGGCTATGTCATCGACCACCTTATCCTTATGTATATACCTTATGTATTGTAGAAAGAGATAGGTTGATAACTTACCTCCCTGAATTTCACGCCATTTTTTTTTCTACCTTAGCTGATAGCCTTGAGAGGCTATATCAGCGGAACCTTAACTAGTAGGTGAGTTCACGGGGCTCAAACCTGACGACGTTGCTAACACGAACCCTAGCAAGAGCTGTGCTTCGCAGAATCTACCACCGGATCGGAAACGCGACCCACCGAGAATATCCGGCGAGAAACTCAGTGGGCTATGTCTGAGGGTTTTCACGCCAAAAGATTCATCGGCCTCTCTCTGATATGGACGTTTGGTAGATTAAAAATAGTGACAGTTGGATTTTCGCGCTTATATTCTATGTGATTAAGTAATATTCAATACAATACGTG
Source organism: Bombyx mandarina (assembly GCF_003987935.1). The sequence goes on along the minus strand of NW_021011498.1, from coordinate 2,444,493 downwards.
TTGATTTTATTCTCATCCAAATTATGGAATCCATTATTTATAGTTATATAGTACACAAAGTGTTATCCGTGTTTTATAATAAAGATTTTCGTTGTTAAACAAATTTGTAATGAACAGTAGTCGATACTAAATAAAGGAAAATGAACTGCAGAATTTTTTTTTCTTAACTTCCAATTACTCATGCTTACGGGTTAGATACATTTTCTCGTGAAAATATTGCTCGCGTTCTTTGATAACCATAACCATTATATATATGGGGAAACAAGCGTTCAACTTCCGTAGTACAATCAAATTTCATGATGCCCTGTCCAAATAAAGTTTCGAAATTTAAATGAAGCTTCAAAATGTACGTTGCCGTCTCACGTTTTCCAAAGAATTTGAATATTCACGTTCAATAATTCAATATGTTTACGCGTACCTACAGGGAATTGTCACGCGGAAAACGCCAGATGTATTGATTTGTTGCGTAACAAAAAAAAAGGATCAAATTGAAAATTTGAATTTTTTCATTCCCATAAATTAGAGCATGTACAAAAACTGTAAGTTTATTAAACAGTTCTTACCGAACCTTTAGAAATGAAATGGCTTAACTAAAAACTCAATTACTTTCATTCGCATAAATTAGAGCATGTAGAAAAGTTGCTTGTTTGTCAAAAAAGTCTTACTGCACCTTTAAACATGAAATGGCTTAACTAAAAACTTAAAAATATCTATTCTATCAGATTATAAAATTAAAAAGTCTTTTTTAGTCTAGAAAAGGATAAACGTACTCTTTCCGTTTCTTTTAAATCAAGCGCATACCTTAAAGTATTAAAAATGAAAAACAAAAAAATTACAATTCTTTAATTACATTTTTGACGTTTACCAAAAAAACAAGAATTTTGGATTATGCTACTTTAATTCTAAAGGTGCAGCGCTTACTAAAACCGTTCGCAAAGACTAAAACCACAATTACTTTAGTACACAAGAGATTGTCACGATTTTGTCATATGTAATAACAACAGTACAAGGCAATGCAATAAACACCAAAAAAAAATAAAAAAAATCCGGAAATTCTGCTACACAATTTATCTACTATATTTACACCATCATCCAGGACACAGTAATGCATCACCAACCTCGAAACCCGAATAAAAAAGCACAAACACTAAATTCACTCGATAAAATTGTAGCGCATTAAGCCGGCCAGTCATCAACATCACGGATTCCCGCGTCAATCAACCGGGATCGCGAATCAAACGGAAAAATAAACGAGAAACGTTCCGTCAGCCGGTCAGGGGTCGCGCTCATCAATCATTACCCTCGTACGGACGCAGCCCGGCGAGATTGTGCCCCTCCTTGACGTATCAATTTATAAGACAAAGAATGAACTGTCTATCCCACCTCGGATTAGCGTTAAACATTCATGAGTGGGACGTTTTTATACAGATCTCCGGGTCAATTAAAGCTGTTTTTTTTTATCTTTGTTTCGTTTGCTTTGTCGATGGAAATTTCAGAAGGTAAGGCTGGTAAGGAACGGAAAATATTCGTTAAATGAAATTTTGGTCTCATCCACTTTATTTTACGAGATTACAAATTTTACTAGTTACAGCGTGTTTTATTCTTTTAATCAGAAGTGGAGCTTTCAATACTTTTTTTTTATTACTTATAACATATATTGTGACAATTCATATACATTAATAGATGTTTAATTCGATTCATTAATCGTAGATAACCAGGCACAAAAGAGTAAAATCTATATATTAATACGTGAAGCAAAAACTTTGTATCCCTTTTTACGAAAATTGCGGGGACGGAGTAGTATGAAATTTTCCATACTTATAGAGAATATAGAGAAGAAGTGCACAATGCTAATTTTTTTTTTAAATAATACATAAAAGATACATTAAATCAATAAAGAAAACATTACACACACTACATACCATGTATTTGACGCACACACGCATGCATACTATTTATTGTCAAACTTTTGTTCTTGACGTCTGTGGTCATATTGAGAATAGATTAAATATTGTTTGTCTTTATTCATATTTTTTTATAGTGTAACCTTGGCGAAATTTGTGATTATAGAAGTATAAAATACAATTATAATAGTGTACAAACTTACAATTCTAATTAATTATAGTCGAATTTCGACTACTGCGGGACCTCTAGTTCTTTTTAATGTTCATCATGAGGAGTCGTACAATCAAATAGCAGAAAATCTATCCTAAACGGAAAGTTGCTCGGCATTTTTATAATAATAATTCATAACTTACACTCTGCATCGGTTCAGGAATAATATTTTTTTATTTTATTGCTTAGATGGGTGGACGAACTCACAGCCCACCTGGTGTTAAGTGGTTACTGAAGCCCACAGACATCTACAACGTAAATGCGCCACCCACCTTGAGATATCAGTTCTAAGGTTTCAGTATAGTTACAACGGCTGACCCGCCCTTCAAACCGAAACGCATTACTGCTTCACGGCAGAAATAGGCAGGGTGGTGGTACCTATCCGCGCGGACTCACGAGAGTTCCTACCACCAGTAGGAGTATTTCTAAACAACTTTTAAACATATTACGTTTCGCTACTGTGAGCGCGTCCAGGGTACCGGATATACGGGATCCTACATCAAACGCCCTCGGCAGTGTATCAATCATTGCGACGGATCATCTGATGCCAACCACAAATAATAGATTTAAACCCCGCGTAGTAAGACATTGACAGATCAATTTGTTTCATGTTGGATGTTAGTAATTGTTTATCTTTTGCATTTAAAAAGATGCAGCCTTGAAAGAATGTTCTAGAATTTAGTTTGTCGTTTGATAATCCTAACTTGAGCGATGAAAACATCCTATAAAAATAAAAAATATACTAGTAGTAAGATTCAATTTAGAAAAGAGCATAACTTTTACAGTAAAATTAAAATATGGCGTTATATGAGATATGGTTATATATTTTATATTTGTGTAATGTTCACACTGATATGTTTGTAATTCGTCTTGACATAAAACTGAATGACAAACATACTTTGCTTATGTGTTTTTATACTATGTACAATCTGGATAATTTTAATCTGGTTTGATAATGAGTAGTGTGACAAAAACAGTCAAGATTGGGATCGCATTGCTTATTTCATTAAAATTTAGTTGGTTAATAAAAATACAAGTAAATTTGAAGACGCGTGTGGCCTTTTTTTCTGCCTAACCTGATTGTTTTGAGAGGCTATGTCACCTAACAAGTAGGTGAGCTCACGGGGCACAAGCCTGACGACGTTGCTAATACTAAGCCAAGCAAGAGCAGTGCCTCGCAGAATCTACTATGGGATCGGAACGCGACCCACTGAGGAGATCCAGCGAGAAACTCAGTGGGCTGTGTCTGTGGGTTAATTTACTCGCCGAGGACGATGACCGGTGTGTGGCTTCGTAGCCGCGGTTTACACCACATTCAAAACTATCAATCCAATCTAAATCAAGTGGATAAGAGATTGTATTATATTCAATTTCACAAAATTTGTTCAAGTCTATTAACGCCACAGATTCCACGTCGCTATAGATACGTACGTACGACCCAAGATAAACGTCATAGCCTTTACTCAGATCCATTAACCCCGCATTAATTGATTCATTGGTGCATACCAAACGAGCCTAAGGATGTGTTTACATTAGAAATGGAGGTGTGTGTGCTTAGGCTTAATTATTCCTATTCCAGTTAATAGTCAAGGAATTTTAAATTAAGTAAGATGTTCAAATGCGGTGTAGATTATTTGGCTTCAGGCGAACCGCAATTATCTGTGTAGGTATTGGTCTGTCTGTGTAGGTATTTAAAAAAAATGAGGTTAGGTTCAAATAGGAGTTTTTGGGAAAAAATAACTTTATGGATACAAAACCTTAAAAAGATGTAGGCTTAATTAAGGAGAACGGATAGTGATGAATCATGCATGGTGATTTTTGATACTGAATTTGAGGTAGTCAATGAAAATGTTTGTAATATTTCTTTTCCGTTGCCAAATTCATCGACGTCATCATAATATTATCAACTACAATTCAACTGCTGCTCAATATAGTTGCCATATATTACCATGCGATCGTAACCTAAGTCGAACTTTTATTGATTTTGGTTTACGAAAAAGGCTTTATTGAAACTTAATCCGGTATTTACGCAAAACATATTCTATTTATTCTATCATTTAGTGCTATGATTCTTTGATTTTTTTTTATTGCAGGATGGGTGGACCAGCTCACGCCCCACCTGGTGTTAAGTGGTCATCGGAACCCATAGACATCAACCAATTTAATGCCGTCGCCCATCTGAAGCCGTGAGTTCTAAGTATCTAGTTTTTATAGTACAACAGCTGGCCCATCTTTCAAACCAAAACGCATTACTGCTTCACGGCAGAAATAGGTAGGATGGTGGTACCTACCCATGCAAGCTATCACCAGTGAAACTTTATAAACTAAATATATAGTATTATAAATTAAACGTATCATTATGATACACACTAAATGAAACATCAAACAGAACAAAAACGAATTACATTAAGAGTTTAACGCAAAATCAATGTTACAGAACTGAGATCTCACCCAGATCAATCCTCAGCTAATGAGCTTCTAAACTCACGAGTATGATCACGTCTTTACTAGGGGAACTCAGAAAGTTTATTGACGCCACGTTCTCCTCGATAGCGTACTGTTAGAGAACGTTAAAACGATCTCTACATTACGTTTTGAATGTATTATATTAGTCGTAATGTAATTTATCGTGGTACGTTAGGTTCCTTGATATAGTTTATGTTATAATACAGTCCAAAACCATCTAGAAGGAAGCAACAGTCGTAATTCACGCTAAGAAATCTAAAATGGAAGATAACTGAGGACTTTTGCTTTCAATGTTTAATGATATAAATAAAGGAATCATTATTACAGAAATGTATAAATCGTACGAATGAAACTTTAGAAAAACGTACACCAAAAATTACATTTAGCCGCTTAATTCAGTTACAACTAGTCCAATATTACAAAAAAAAACCCTTTTTTTCCCAAATAATTATTCGACTGCATTCGAAGATAAGTAACTATAGGGTGTATGTATGTACTTGATGATCTGTAGCTACAATAATCATGGACATAAATAATGTTTTAATTACTAACGAACCCTGATCTGGTGTTGAATGATGCGGTAATAAAAAGGAGATGATGGTATCCTTTCAAGCGATTCCTGAAAGATACGAAACAGCAAATACCGAAAGAGGTACCTTAACTCAAAGTGTTCCAAACGATCCAAATGATATTATTTTAGACTAAAACACAAAGAGACATCTTCTCGTAAAGCGAAACCTTTCAAAGACTAGCACAAAGCTAAATACTTATCTACGGAGTTTCGCAACAGATATTACTTCGTTCTAGGTTTCCTTATTCGCGAATTAATCAAGAAAACAATTATCTTTGCTTGTTATTCCCTTATTGTCTTTAGACGTTTCGTTCTGTTTTTCTTTTCCCGGTTTTTAATAGCGTCGTTCTGAAGAATGTTAAAATAACATTGAACTCGCGAAGGTAGCTTGCGCCAAGATTTTATTATAAATGTCTTGTTTGTAATAAAATACGAAATTAATGTGGGCTTGAATGTATTTGTTCTCTGACTAGTAAGTAATATAGGCTGTCGATGTCCGTGCCCTTCACTGAGTTTAGTAGATATCTTCTTGTCAATAATACATTTCTCAAAGATCATCTGGGTCTACGGAGAGATTTCGGATACGATTATTTTAATTGTTTAATATGTATGATCCGGCTATCTCGCTATTACATAATCCCCCACTGGAGCGAGTAGCATGAGCTATTCATTAGGTGGGCCGTATGATCATCTTCTGACAAAGATACAAAACCATGTAATTGGCGCTACCCGCATTGAATAGTGAGGCTAAAGTTACAGTTATATGGTACAATACAATTTTTCTTTTTCGGGCCGGGGCCCAAACCTCCTACTGGGGTCCCGTGGTATGTGGGTATGTGGGACTTGACGATCTGTTGATGTTGGGAACAGACCGCGAGTCCAAAGAGTTTTAGGACCCTACTGCACTAAATGACTCTCCAGTACTCCCACATTTGACGTCGGATCTCCATCCGGGATCAGAACACGGTCAGAGTAGGGGGGTTCCCGCAGTATACACTACAACCAGACTCGCGGCGCCACCATATGGTATAATGGCTGTCTTAATCCTTGAAATAGAAATTTTGATTATTTCAGCAATTTCGATTATTTCAGTGACGTTTGATCATGACTCATGATCCAGTGATCAGGTTCAGGATTACCAAAACCTATAGGTATTGCAGCATAAATGCCTCCGCTAACTTTGACCTCCGCGAACACAACTACGTGGGACGTGAGCCCGAATTACGTATTCCGCAGGAAACTCGGCTGTCTTTAATCAATTGCTTGAACTAGTGTTGAAACTTCAACCTCGATCCTTGACACCTCAAATTTTAGATATCACATTCTTTTTTCTTTCTTTCTTTTTCATTTCGTTGGAAATACAACAAAAAGTAAGAAAAATGCCTTCAATAAAGCTCGTAAATAAAGCGATTAACCAAAATAAAGAAGGTTGATAAACAGTTTGATAAGTTTTTAAAATGTTGATAACTCTATAACCGTCAGAAAAGAATAATTTGTAAACTTCAAATTCAGCACCGGTGAAAACGTATAGGGCATCAGTGACAACCTAAGATGACTTACTACGTTAACTTACGCCGTACCAATATAATAATAATAATATATTCCAGCTTCTAATAATAAAAAAATATTCTTTATCTTTTCTTACAAATTTCTCCAAAAACATTTCTCATATAATGTACAATCATGCGTGGCCCCAAAACATTGAAATCCTGCCTCAATGCTCGGCCATTAATGAAAAAAGTCTATACATACATGTTTTGCTCGATCTATACAACTCTCCTTAATCATTCTTATTGCAAAGTAAATCTTTTGAATGTTCAGTTTGTTTCCAATTTACTTAAGATCCCCGGGTATTTGGAAACGCTAATGTTACAAGAAAAACTCCTATAAAATAAGTGATTCAAGATGGGATATTAAAATTTTCAAACACCACTTTAATTTGTGCTAAGTTTTAAGGTTTTTTAATATGACATACGTCCCCTCATTCCATATGTTTCGCTGCACAAAAATTGCAACATCTAAGTAACTTTAGTATGCACTTCTAGGCCTAATCACTACTATTATACCAAGACTTTTAAAAAAATCCTTAGATAGAAATTTTCAACAATAATATTTATTGTTTTTATATCAGAAATATGCAAAATACTACAGATGGTGTGGATAACTTATGCCATTCATGTTACGGAACGAAATTTAGCAATCACTTCAATTTATTAAGTATAATTATTATCATAATTGAGAATGATTGAGGATTGCCCGTAATCAAGGAACAATTTAAGGATAGGCTTCTTTTCAACGGAGACACTTGGATTGGTTCTTTTCTTAATTTATTGTCTTTAGATAGATAAGGAGATAACTCATTTGACGGTGAGAGCTAAAGTCATTCATGGACGTCAGCAATGCAAGAAGCAGCCAAGCCGCTCCCTAATATTGATTCAAAGAAAAAGCTCAAAATTTTAAGACGTACGAAATAGTGTACTACATTTAGTGTAGATTAATCTGTTAGACTTAACCAACGAAAACATTAGACAAGAGTTAATGTAAGCCATCGGCTTCAAAATCCAAAATCGATTATGTCCAACCATTTTGTATTCAATTAGGCCATCTATCCAACTGTTATGAAAACATTGATAAAGGAAATTCGTATAATTGATTAATATTTCATGGGTTGCCAACTAATTTGAGATGTTGCTGGTAAAGATATTAATTTGGTCAAGATTTGCCACGGCTTGTCTTTTTTTTATTGCTTAGTTGGGCAGACGAGCTCACAGCCCACCTAGTGTTAAGTGGTTACTGGAGCCCATAGACATCTGCAACGTAAATGCGCCACCCACCTTGAGATATAAGTTCTTAAGTCTCAGTATGGTTACAACGGCTGCCCCACCCTTCAAACCGAAACGCATTACTGCTTCACGGCAGAAACAGGCAGGATGGTGGTACCTACCCGTGCTGACTCACAAGAGGTCCTACCATCAGTCTACGACTATGCAAACTTGCTTACCCGGAAAATCGCGCTGGGCGTGGACCGACGTTAGTTGGGCAGTGCAACCTTCTGTCATCCTTTGGTTCTTTGTTATGACAAGCGGAGAACACGGTGATATTCACAGATCCCTTTGCTGTTCCAAATTTAGTTGCAAAAAATACGAATGTGCTGTTCTCACTTAACATTTGATACATTTTAACGTCACAGCTTAACTTTATTTTTGTATGAGAAGCAAACAATTTTTTCTTTTGATAAGTATTTTTATTATTTCTTTCTCTTACTTTACAAGCCATCATAAATAAAACATTTTTAGTATCAAATAATAATAAAAATCTAAATTTATGTTTTTGTAACGATTTTGATTTACCGGCATCTTCCGTTACATATTAATGAGAACGCTATTTTTATTTTTGGACCGTCGTTAAAACACCCTGATTTCAATCTATACGTATAAAAATAAATTGCTGTTCGTTAGTCTCGCTAAAACTCGAGAACGGCTGGACCGATTTGGCTAATTTTGATCTTGAATTATTTGTGGAAGTCCAGAGAAGGTTTAAAGGCAAATATATATGAAAATGCTCGGAATTAAATAAAAATAACAATTATGTTTTTCCTTTGATGTGTCCCCCGTCGGACGGATTCCTTTTGTTTGTTTTTAAGGTTATTTTATACAAAAGTTTAGGTCTTTTATTTATCGATTGAGGCGCTACGAAGTCTGCCGGGTCAGCTAGTATAATAATAAAAACTAAAACGAAATGAAAGTGATGCGGGCCCAGCTTCCATTCAAACATACTATTGAAATAATTTAGTTAACAAACAGTTATAGTACACAATTGGCAGGTTTTGATTACAATAGGCGACTTGGTACGTTTCCAAAACGGGCATTCCCGAAAGTATAATTGTTTGTTTTCACTACACGTCGGCATTATTTCGGCATTGTTACCTTTGTTCGAATGCGGAACAAGCAATAGTTGTATAATAATCTGTAACAATCGCTGATTAGTGATACGTGACTCGAATACGAGGTTCGCCCTTTGTACAATTGTACCCTTTCGATTATGTATCGTTGTTATCTAGTTTATTTTTGTTATTAAGCAACGTATTTAACTTTAGTATCGCTTCACGGAATATAGGAAATGTAGTTATGTAACGTAATTCATTTTTACGATGTGTAGATAACGTTCATTTCATTATAAATGTACGTTGAAAACTGTAACATAGTTTCGGTATTGTTACGGGCGGGTGGCTATTGTTAAATCAGTGATGTGTTGTATGTAACGTTTATTTGCGCTCTCAATCGCTCAGTATGAAATTACATGGGTTTTTTTTATTGCCTAGATGTATGGACGAGCTCACAGCCCACCTGGTGTTAAGTGGTTACTGGAACCCATAGACATCTACAACGTAAATGCGCCACACACCTTGAGGTATAAGTTCTAAGGTCTCGGTATAGTTACAACGGCTGCCCCACCCTTCAAGCCGAAACGGATTACTGCTTCACGGCAGAAATAGGCGGGGCGGTGGTACCTACCCGTGCGGACTCACAAGAGGTCCTACCACCAGTAATTACGCAAATTATAATTTTGCGGGTTTGATTTTTATTACACGATGTTATTCCTTCACCGTGGAAGTCAATCGTATTATCGTGTGTATTGCAATTATAAAAATTCGCCATAATAACCGCTTCTGCGTTGCCCCCTCCCACCTTGGGGGAGCCTAAGTCCAGCAATGGACGTCTATGGGCTTATAATGGCGATGTTACTCCGGTGGTAAGTTCAGCGAAGCATTGCTCTTTTGCTAGGGCTAGTGTTAGCACACTCTCTTAGTTTGAGCCCGTGAGCCCACCTATCCGAGTATAGCTGGATTAGCCCGTTAGGCTACGATTAGGTAAGAAAAAGAAAATGATGTGAAGTATTACTAAAGTTATGTGATCTCAATTACATCCAATGCATCCAATACATGCACAACCTTACGAACAGTGGCGCTGGAGCTTATCTTTTTAATCTTATGAAACTAGTTTGAGATTTGGTATATCATGTAGACATATTATTCAATTCAGATCTGATTTTTATCGAAGGCCAGGCGGTCAGAGAGTAGTAAGTACAAAAAAAACTTTTAAATAAACCTATTTGCTTCGATCGGACACACGAAGGCCCATTGATATTTGGTTTATAAAACTACTACTGCACTGAACCTTCATCTTCCACATTTAATTACTTCACGACTGCTATGTTCCAACATTTATACGGAAGTGTCATTCTTTTTTCTATTTTACCACTTAACCTCAACGAAATTAACATACGCTGTAGTGTTTGAGCGGTGTAGAGTTGATTCTTCGAATCCTGATGTCGTTTACGAGCGGTTTTAAAGGGGAATTACTGGTCAATGGACGCTAACTAGCACGGTCCGCACTCAGTCTAGAAACATCTAGAATTATATTTTAGGTTTTTTTTTTTATTTGTAATCATTCCAATATTGCATGACGAAGTCCGCCGAGCGTGTTTAAACTACAAGCGTTTAAAAAGTATTAAGTACATTTTCTTTAGACGAAGCTAATTTAATATGCAATAATGAACGTTGTTGATGTAAAATACATAATAATATAATTATAAATGAAAAGCCATGAAATAAGTACGTGTATTTTTTTTTGTCGAGAGGTAATTAACAGTTTTTTGTTTTTGTTGTTCGAATCCGATCCCGTGGTTACAGCGTTGGATTCAGTCGGGAAATCGCGAACGTAAAAGTTTTTGTTTTGGATTCGACTAGTGCAAGGCTTAAATCGGATTATGAACCGAATTTTATTTCGGCGACGGTTCGATTTGTTTTACTGCACGTTTAAAAATCGAAGCTGGACTAAACTGACGTGTGGCTGGTTTTGGCGAGAGTATGTATTGTAAATCATTTTTTTTAATTTTTTTATCCCACTTTCTGCGCATGTTATCGCGCTGTCCATATAAGTGTAGCACATCTAGTCTCCTGTGGGCTTAGTGCGAGCTTTTTAACGTACTCGATAGCGTAAAAGTTAACTCAAATTTGTATGGATTTGGAACGTTTGCTACGTTTGCCGCTAGGGGCGCTGTTCTAACTCAATACAAATTCGAGTTAACTTTTACGCTATCGATAACGTTAAAAAACCGCACTAAGTACACTGGTTGCCTCCGCCTGCTAATGAATCCTAAAAGACGGCGTTCGTAAGACCGGACTAATAGACTAGCTATTTTTCGTGGGTGGATTTATTTACCGTAGTATTACACCAGCATACTACTACCGATGACAAGCATTATCTGGTGGTTAGGTTATTTTTCAGCTCATACCACCATTCTTTCTACTCCTGTTGCGAAGCGTTCATTCATTCCTATTTTAAGGGCCGTTATGTAGGTATAATGCAAATATAGCTTGGACTTACCTAAACTAGAACAGCTTTCACTTTAAGATGACTATTATAGATACCAGTAGCCACTGAATACTAGCAAAAACAATGAAATATTTAGTAGAGCAATCATTTTTTCACAGGTAGTAGGACCTTTTGTGAGTCCGCGCGGGTAGGTACCACCGCCCTGCCTATTTCTGCCGTGAAGCAGTAATGCGTTTCGGTTTGAAGAGTGGGGCAGCCGTTGTAACTATCCTGAGACCTTAGAACTTATATCTCAAGGTGGGTGACGCATTAACATTGCAGATGTCTATGGGCTCTAGTAAGCACTTAACACCAGGTGGGCTGTGAGCTCGTCCACCCAAATGAGCAATAAAAAAAAAACTTCGATTAACAATCTAAATAGTCAGTATACACTGATTAAGCAGCGCTTTAATATTTTAACAATCTAAATAGTCTAATTAATCAGCGCTTTAATATTTTAAAGTACAAAAAAAAAAGAATTGTTGGTTCGAAAAAAAACCCATTGAAACCGCAAATTAAAATCCTTGAAAGTCCACGAAAAACCACCGCCGACATTCGGATTTTAATGAAAGTCACATTTATTTTTTACACACTAGCCAGTGGTTTTTTCTTCTCGTACACATTAGGGTGGCGGCAAATGGAATGGCTGTGGGAATTCTACTGTAGCACCGACTATCCGATGATCTCACCGCCGCTGTGAATTTTGTACGAAGTACGAATCCAAGCGACTTTCACTCCTCAATCGATAGTCAATCTAGAAAATGCTGAAGTCAATTGAGTGAATCCAATTGAGTTACAATCTGATTTTAATCTCCTTTAAATTAAAAATGATGGAAGTTTCTCAATTTGGTTAGATTTCTTTGAAAGCTCTTCAAGCTTCAATTTTGTAGCTCAAACAATATCTTTTTTTATTAGGGATTATCTGACCTGGTAACTAAGGCCTTTAGGTTATCTCTTATTTTAATTTATATTCATAATTTTATGAAAAATGATAATATGGAGTGATATGCAATGAAATCAGATAAGATGATATGGGACGAAATATTTTTTCAGTGGACTTTTTGGAGGATCCCGAGAAGTTACGTCCAGCGATTTTGTTTAATTTCTCACACTTGTGTACTTTCACAGATATTAAACCGTTAACAAACCACCGTTATTAAACATTTCAACCTGAAGAAACACTAAATAAACAAAATAAAACAAATCACACAACTTCACTCCTCGCGTGCCTTCAAAAAGTCCTCAAACAATTTTTTTTTTTTTAAGAGATTTTATGACCTGTTAACTAAGACCTTTAAGTCATGACTTATTTTACTTTATATTCTTAATTTTATGAAAAATGATAATATGGAATGAAATGAAATGAAGATGATTAATTTGAGACATTAATCAACTGGGATGAAATTTAATGAAATGAGATGATATGGGATGAAATATAATCGCAGTAAAATGGTGGTCATTTACTGAGATTTTTTCAGTGGACTTTTTGGAGGAACCCGAGAAGTTACGTCCAGCAGCTTTGTTTCATTTTCCCACATTTGTGCACTTTCACAGATATTAAACAGTTAATAAACCACCATTATTACACATTTAAACCTGAAGAAACACTAAATAGACAAAATAAAACAAATCACACAACTTCACTCCTCGCGTTTCCGCCAAAAAGTCTGACCAATAATTTTTTTTTAAGAGATTTTATGACCTGGTAACTAAGACCTTTAAGTCATGTCTTATTTTACTTTATATTCTTAATTTTATGAAAAATGATAATATGGAGTGAAATGAAATGAAGATGATTAATTTGAGACATTAATCAACTGGGATGAAATTTAATGAAATGAGATGATATGGGATGAAATATAATCGCAGTAAAATGGTGGTCATTTACTGAGATTTTTTCAGTGGACTTTTTGGAGGAACCCGAGAAGTTACGTCCAGCAGCTTTGTTTCATTTTCCCACATTTGTGCACTTTCACAGATATTAAACAGTTAATAAGCCACCATTATTACACATTTAAACCCGAAGAAACACTAAATAGACAAAATAAAACAAATCACACAACTTCACTCCTCGCGTTCCCGCCAAAAAGTCCTCAAACAATTTAAAGATAATAAACACATAGAGTATACTATATACATAGAGTATACATACATGTTTTCGTCTTTCATTTCTTTGTTATTTTGTATAATCTGTCTCTCTACTACGCTACTAATTGCATTGTGAACCAACGAACCATCCGTTACTGTATTCGGCCGATGCCAGTTACTATGGCTTCTGGACAAAGAAATAAAAACAAGTTTTCAGAAACACTAACAATTTATCGCATGAAATTTATTTCGAACAGATTAATCGTTTATATAAGATGTAACTCGACCCTCGCGCAATTCGATTTAATTTCAACCCGCCAATTGGCTTTTACACGTTTCGGCAGTGAACCTAAATAATAAAAAAGCCATTCCTTAAATCAAATGACTCGCTAGAATTTGGATTGTTGTGTATTTGGTAGATTTATCGAATCATTTGTGTTCTGTTATCAAAACATTTCAGAGAAAAATCTTGATTCATTCAAAGTATATTGTTACGTGAAAGAAGAATTTGCTTTCTCAATCCTTGGTAGGTTTTGTACATTCTTATATATGAGTCGACTATTATCAAAGCCGGCAATCTGACTTTTGGATAATTATTGGTAAATCAGAAAAACGAATTATTAACTTTGTATTCCATTGGCAGTCACAAAACTCTTCGGAACGACATCTTAGATAAATAACAGGTTAACTATTAACCTTTATTTAATGCAGGTTTTGAACCGTATTCTTTGAAGGAGACGATTATATTCAAATCAATCTGTATTGACATATCAATAACATTTTTTTGTCCAAATGCACAGATTGCCACCTTTGATAATAGACGACTCATATGTAACCTCTAAACGATTAATCCTTAAAGAGGTTAATATGTTATTTATATCATTCTTCTATAGATGACATAAATAGAATTTCGATTATTGAAACATTAGAGCATAAGACATAAAAAGAGCATTTTTGCAATATTAAAATATAAAAAGATATAAAAATAATAGTGAAGCAATAGCTTTAAATGTTATTTCTCTTTATAAGAGCAACTCAATTGCTATAGTTTTACAAAGCTAAACTGTATTTTGATTTAAATAAATAAATACATTATATATATTATTGGTAGGGCGTTTATATACGGCCGTGTGGCCGTCTGCTGTAGTGGTAAGTGACATGGTCACTACACAAGGAGGTCGCGGGTTCGAATCCCGCCAAGGGAAGATATTTGTATATGTATGTGTATAATTTAAATCTTACATTTATTTCCGTTATCTGGTACCTGTAACACAAGTTCTTTACGAACTTACCACGGGAGCAGTTAACGTGGCGTGATTGTTAGTAAAATATTTATTATAAAAAATATTATTTATTTATATGAGTCCGGGGGTAGGGGTAGGCACCACCACCCCTATTAATTCTGCCGCAAATGCGTTCCGGTTTTAAGGGTGGGGCAATCGTTGTACTATAGAACTGTGACTTAGAAAGCATATCTCGAAGTGGTTAGTGGCATTCACATTGTTGATGTCTATGGACTCTAGTAATCATTTAACACCAGGTAGGCCGTGAACTGGTTCATCTGTCTGTTTTTTTTATTGCATAGATGTGTGGACAAGCTCATAGCCCACCCGGTGTTCAGTGGTTACCGGAGCCCATAGACATCTATAACATAGATGCCGCCACCCACCTTGAGACATGAGTTCTATGGCCTCAGTATAGTTACGACGGCTGCCCCACCCTTCAAATCGAAACGCATTACTGCTTCACGGCAGAAATAGGCAGGGTGGCGGTACCTACCCGTGCGGACTCACGAGAAGTCCTACCACCGTAAGCTCCTACCACCATGTCTAAGCAATAAATAAATAAAAATTCGAAATAGTAAGTCGCAAAAGTGTTTTGTTTTTAACAACACATGTAACATGAACACTGCTCTATCGGCGTAGACTTTACCTGAACAGACCAGTTCACGACGCGGTACAAATAGCCCCCGGCCATAGACGACGAAATGAGGGCCGCACTCTCCCTAAACCACGAAGGTCGAGGAATTTTAACTTAGTTTATTTAGGCCGGCTAAGTACATTTATGAACATGTTTCTAAATTACATACGCTTTTAATTAACACACTTCTATATTATACATCTATAAGCCGAAGACCGGGCTCAGTGGTGCGGTGCCGATGATTAAATAAATAAATATAATAAATAAATATTTACTAACAATTACGCCACGGTAACTGATCCCGTGATAAGTTCGTAAAGAACTTGTGTTACAGGTACCAGATAACGGAAATAAATGTAAGATTTTTATTATACACATACNTGATAAGTTCGTAAAGAACTTGTGTTACAGGTACCAGATAACGGAAATAAATGTAAGATTTTTATTATACACATACATATATTTAATATACATCCATAACCCTGGAAAAGACATTTATATTTATCATACAAATATCTTCCCTTGGCGGGATTCGAACCCGCGACCCCCTTGTGTAGTGACCATGTCACTTACCACTACATCAGACAGCCGTTAAATGATGATGATGAAATTATCCAATTATTCATCCATCAGGTATATAGCTCGAATACTCTCAGGAATAGTAGTCGTTGGATACATCAAGGAATTTTCTTAGTTCTCCACATTAAGTCAGAACTTGTGGAAACCCAAGTTAAATTGGATTGACGACTATAAAACATGCTTCAACTACAAACCGATAATACAAAAATCCATTAAATAATAATGCTCCAAATAAACAATGTAAAAGGGTATATACCACAAGTTGTTGACGCAATTCGCTTACGTGTGATAATAGAATTTTCGCGAATGTTTGTGATTAAGTGCAGTCACGGAAAAAACTGGGTACATATGAGCGAAAAGCGTTAAAAAGGGTGTTTCTCTCGGCCGACATTCGTCTGAGTGAATTATGACTTAGTAGTCTGCTTGAGGCTTTATTGTACATAGTAATGTGTCCTTCACAGACACTGTTTATTTTTTTATATGTGTATACATATCACGCAAAGCAGTCAAGGGCTAACTAGAATGTAACTTCTTAATGTTACCTAGGGACGTAGCCACTGATAGGGGCATATAAAGCTATTATCTTCAAGTATTGTTTGAAGAAAAACAACAGAGCGCTCAGGGAATTTAGTCGAGAGGGTGTATTTGTTGATAGGTTTGGCTCGGGGTAAAGAAAATTGAATACCTTTCAGTGATTTCGGTTTTTGGGGCAGTCTTTATTCTCCATTCCAACTTTATCCTAGCTTTCTTTAAAAAATCTGTTTCGTCTATAGAATTCAGATTGTGCCTCTTCACATTTTATATTGTTAAATGCATTGTCACCGTAATTAGTAAATTATAATTAAATTTGCCAATGCTATTTCAATTTAGTTACGCCTCAGGGCCAAAGTATTTCCTACTACCATTATAATTATATCAACTTTACCTCACAACTTCCGCCTTCAATTTTTTCCACGAAAATTCTTAAAAAACCCAAACTAAGCGAATAGCATTTTTTAATGAATTTGCTTATAACTTTTCAGCATTTAAAGGTGTTATTTAAATATTTATCCGTTTCAATACTGTAGAAAAGTGGGCTTAAGTTATTGATATACCGTATGTCCTTGTGGAATTGGGATGTCTTGTGATTCCTTATTTCTATATGAAAGGGAATTTACCTGGATAATGTTGTGATAAGCAAATTGCTTATACGCATAATGGTGCGCTTACGGACTGCCCGTGTTTGTGGTATGAGCCAAGTTCCGTTGCGATGCGATAATATGTCGTTTGGAAACCGATGGGCTTATTTCGTGGGTACATTCCAAGCCGCCAAACGTCGGGACATAAGTTTTAACACCTTGGTTTGGTTGTTTAGTAATGTAGATAATGACTTGGTATACTTATTGAAGATTTTGAGGTAACGACAAAAGAAATTTTTCGGTACCGACGTTCCATATGTTATGGTTCGGAACTTTTATATATCCAAATCTATCTTGAAAATATCGTTAACAAGACTCAGACATGGACCAAATACCTTGTATTCTATTTTTCGAACACAAAAGCTTAACACAACGTAGGTACATACGCTCAGTTTTAATACTTTTTTTTTTTATTGCTTAGATGGGTGGACGAGCTCACAGCCCACCTGGTATTAAGTGGTTACTGGAGCCCATGGACATCTACAACGTAAATGCGCCACCCACCTTGAAATATAAGTTCTAAGATCTCAGTATAGTTACAACGGCTGCCCCAGCCTTCAAACCGAAACGCATTACTGCTTCACGGCAGAAATAGGCAGGGCGGTGGTACCTACCCGCGCGGACTCACAAGAGGTCCTACCACCAGTATATATATACTCACTTAATATATATTTTTTTTAATACTCAATAGTCACTTTCCATTTTCTGATGTTCATTTCAATTTCTCCTACCGCGTAGACGTTACTAAACTTTTTTTTCTAAATAAATAGGTCATAATTACCCAATAAAACGTACAAAGCCTAGCATTGGTCAATGCGGAAATCCAATCAATTTGCGTTAGAAGGGAGATATGCCCAAGGGATCGGCATTCCCTTTTAGATCCATTACGTACTTACAGAATGTACTATCAAGTTTTATATCCATTTGACTTCCCTTTTTGTTTCTGAAAGATCATCCATTACGGACATAAAAGGCTTTGCCGAGAGGTCCTCGGCATCCCAGAGGCTGTTTCGAGTTCTGTTCCGTGGCTCGCTTTGATGTGACCACAGCTACGGTTGTAGCTTGTAGTGTCATGATTAATATTAATGAAAGGCTTTTTGTTTGGACGATGACATATTATCAAACAAGTCTCGATTTATTTAAAACTTGATGATGACCGAGCTTTGCTCTGTTTTTTTTTTATTTTGATAACGCCATCTTGTTGTGTCTTTAAAGCGGTTAGTTGCCCTCAATTAAGAAAAATAGTATTATTATTCGCCAATAGATGTCGGGAAGAGTTGATTATTGAAAACACGAATAAAACAGCATTTTCTGAAAATAAATCGCAGCTAGATCGATTTATCGCCCCCGAAATCCCCTGTATACTAAATTTTATGAAAATCGTCGGAGCCGTTTCCGAGATTCAGATTATATATAAACAAGAATTGCTCGTTTAACGGTATAAGAAAGATTATCGTGATTACGTTTAGCGTTCAATTAGACTCAGCGACTAGACAGAAGCGTCCAACTACTCATTGTAAAAATGAAGATTTAAAAAAAATCTAATTTAAAAAAAAAGAATCTAATGTTTAAAAAAAAGACATGCCCGCTGAGTTTCTTGCCAGTTCTTCTCAGGACGGAGGCTAGTTTTTGTGAATTGGTGGTAGTTCTTTTTGACGTTCAACAAGTATACTTTCATTTATGTTGAATTTTTTTTTTGATTCGTTTTCATTAAACTAATCATTCCGCACGGACATAGCATTAAATGACTTGCAACTCATATTTTAAATACCCTCAAAACTAAGACTGCAATTAGAAAATTATAAGGTTATTAATTACAGGTAGTAGGTAGGTAGGTACGTACCTCTTGTGAGTACGCACCTCTAGGTACCACCACTCTGTCTATTTCTGCCGTGAAGCATTAATGCGTTTCGGTTTGAAAGGTGGAGCAGCCGTTGTGACTATACTGAGATACTTTGTTGTAGATGTCTATGGGCTCTGATAACCACCCACCTAAACAAAAAAAAAAGCTATTGAGTCTTTTTGAGTAGGTATTACAATGTTGCCATTTCTGAATACAGCCTTGACGTTTTCCCGTTCAGCCTTTTAAAAAGGTAAATGGCGTAAACTAAAGCGTAATATAATCTTTATTGCGTTTAATGCATGCGTTTGACTGTCAATTATCCTAATGAACAGCGGTGGTGCCGTGCGGTTTACTTTGTTGCGTCCAAACATGTTTGGCGATAAACAATTCGGTAACAATACGCGCATACTGTGAGGTAAATAACATTTGGACTTGCTTTGAAAATAAATAATATAATCGTACTGTTTTATTTGAAAATTATTAGCCGAAAACAATTCGGGTTGTATTCGATGTTGCATTTGAAGTAGAATATAGATTGTATCCATTGTATTGTATGTAAGGACGGTGAGGGGTCCAAGCGTATGTATGCTTGAATATACATATTTTTGGATTATTTGGTATGCAATCCAGCTCACAGCATCATCTCAATTGTGAGAGGGACACAGGGTGTATTTATTATATGAAGTCTGCAAAATCACTACATAGTATAAAACAAAGTCGCTTTCTCTGTCCCTATATCATTCTGTCCCTATGTATGCTTAAATCTTTAAAACTACATAACGGAATTTGATGCGGTTTTTTTTAATAGATAGAGCGATTGAAGAGGAAGGTTTATGTGTATAATAACATCCATTAAATAGTGGAGAAATTAATAATAAATTACAGTTTCCGAAGCGAAGCGAGGGCGGGTCGCTAGTAATAATATATATAATATAACTAAAAAGTGCTAATAAAATAAATTATTAAAGACATATAAAAATGCACTGAATATTAGAAAAAGTATTGCAGACTACTAGAGCCAAAAAGAAGGACCGACAAGAAAGACAAGGCTTGCAACTTCTTTAAAACTATGTATATCACATATTTTTTTATTAAACTATACATTATTAAATCAATACGTATAACAAATATGTGATGTGTCTAGTACGGTACCGCATGCTTCAGAGAGAGATATCGAATTAAAGGTGCATCTTGGAAAATTTAGCTTTATTCAGAATTCGTAAAAAAAAATCTTTACCATATATTTTAATCTAATATATAAAATTCTCGTGTCACAATGTTCGTTCCCATACTCCTCCGAAACTGCTTGACCGATTCTCATGAAATTTTTTATGCATATTCATTAAGCCCGAGAATCGGCTACTATCTATTTTTCTAACCTTTAAACGATAAGGGGTGTTCACACCAAAATCTTTTTTTTAATTTTTTTAATTTTTTTTTTAATGTTTGTTATTTTGTTATTTTTAAACAACATTCCCTCATCGTTCACAGCGCTCCAGGCCTTTTTCACTCATATTCCACATCCATATACACTTCCAATAAGTTAGTAATTTTTTTTCTACACTAGAAATTCTCTAGAAATCTTATATATGGCAAGACAACGTTTGCCGGGTCAGCTAGAGTACGTATAAACATAGCTAATAGCATTAACCGAATTAATAAATACGAAACGAAATCACAAACAAACAAAACTCAAAATGTTAATAATTATTATGACAGTCGCTTTATCAAAGACAAGGAAACGTTCGCGCTTAAATTAAGTCCCGTTTTATCTATTACTTTCACCCAATTAAACATTACCTGAATAATTTTATTTGTATAATAAACGTTAAATTGTTGTTGTTAGTCTGCGTAATTTTAATACATCGACGTCATGAAAACGTTCGGGGGCAATTCGAACGCACGAATTCTCTCGAACTAATATCGTATTCCGGATGAATTTAACGCTTTACGAGCGATTGTAATATTTTATGTTAAATCGTAAAACGACTACCGAAATACGCTCTGACTTGTGTTTGTGACGTTCCCGTATTTGTAAGTTGAATCCGTTCAAAAGTTTTTATGTATGTAACCGCATTTTTACGTCGCGACTTAATCGTGTCGTGACGTAGTTAAAAAAAAATGTGTGCGTGTACTAGTGTACACACGTAAGAAGTGAAACTTATTTATGGCCTTATTTTTCGAAAAATGATCTACATGCAACTTTCTAGAAATTGGTTAAATAAAGTTAAATTAGATAAAGTTTAAACAAAAGGATTTTATTATCATAGACATGAATACAAAAAAGTTAAATTAGATAAAGTTTAAACAAAAGGATTTTATTATCATAGACATGAATACAAAACAGATGGCGCGTAACGGAAAAATGTGACGCGTAACCGAAAAATGTGACGGTAAATTTTTTTCCAACGCCGATAAGGAAGTTTCACTTCAAAAAACAAAATGTGTGCAATTCACACGTGGTAGAAGTGAAACCTTCCAAAATTAAAATACAATTATCCTAAACGTCTTAAGTATATGTAAAATTTTGTCATTAGTAAATAATTGTAAGGTAGCACCCTCTGTGAATTGATATTTTAATTTCACGTATAATCCTAAATTAAAATTCACTACAAGAGCTTTCATACACACGTTAGTATTAAAAAATCTCACAGATGGCGCTGTATTAAATAGTATGTATATTTCTGTCTCATTCTTTGCTGGCTTCATCCTACACATTTTTGTATTTGTGTCTCTTACCTGTCGTTTTTTCCGTTGCATCCGGTTTGAAATCACAACGATTCTAAAGAAGTTTTCACTTCAAAAAAAATATCGGTTGTCTGTAAAGTCGGTTTACTGACGATAGTTGAACGTGACAACGTCATAAGCAACTACCGATGGAATAGTTTCATTTTTCAAAAGAAAATTTTAATTTTATTTGTCTGATAGATATTTTGTATGGACAATTGACACCACATTCACTTTTCACTGAACTTCATACTTGACGAAAACATATAAATGTATTATTGTATATCAGCTGTCCACGCGGATGCATCGCTCACTAAGTAGAAGAGAGACAGATGTCGAACGCTGCCGAACGCGGAGGCCGATTGTGCCTCTTTGTCGCTCGTTGCGCGTTCTCGCTTGCACTTCAAGCCTTAAATGGAACGCCTCAATGAGTCATGTTTTTTCGTGCGTGCAGCCGGCTCCATCGAATTATAAGACGTTGTCACGTCAAAAATTAAATAAATAACTGCGATCAAATCACCCATATTCGTCCGGCCCCATATGAGAATTCTCTGTGTTTTATTATGGGTACAAGTAACAAGATACTAACATATATACTTACTAGCAGACCCGGCCACACGTTGCTGTGGCTAATATTTTTTGTTTCTAAATAACACGTGGTCGGCTATGCTAATACCAAAAATTAACAAAGTAAAAACAATTAGATTTCACTGTATTGCGCTTACTATGAAAAATATTTCACTTATACTTTAGCCTCAGCAACACGTGGTGTTTATGGTTGTAAATTGTAGCTTATGTGAAACGTTGGTATTTTTAACACAGCGCCATCTATGAGATATTAATGTCAGACAGTATTACAATTGTCTGTAAAAATTGATTTAAGGCGCCATCTGTTTTAGACTTTTGAAACTTACAATTAATAACAATAATCAACATAAGAAATCACTTTATTATTAATTAGTAAATACTGCGACCATTAATCGAAATGAAAACCATCCTATGGCCTAAGTTGGAACAAAAACACATATGTAAAAAAATGTAATAATTAAAATCGGTTTAGTAGTTTAGGTGTCCATCGCGGACAGACAATGTGACACATAATTTATATATATTAAGATATACGTTTTAAATGTATTACATGGAGAGAGTGAAAGAGAGAATAAATTTTATTGGGCATCAAAATATAATTAACATTAAAAAAACTGTCAACAAGCAGATATATTTGTGCAATATGCTGTCTTATCGCTATTAGTGATCTCTTTCAGACAACCAATTTATTTACAGAAATTCTGAATAGTTAAAAATACAGCAGGTATGTTGCGGTGTACTATTGATAATACATTATTAAAGAAAACATACAAAAAATACAATAACGGTTGCCCCACCCTTCAAACCGAAACGCATTACTGCTTCACGGCAGAAATAGACAGGGTGGTGGTACCTACCCGCGCGGACTCACAATAGGTCCTACCACCAGTCATAACTGTTTTTGTTTCTATTCTATCATTATAGTTGTGCACGCATGTATCCTCAAATTGATTTTAGCTTAACTGGGTCAGTAACTAAGTCGCGGAACGACAAACAGGCGTAAAAACGTACAGCCACAGAGACAAGGCTAACCTCTCAGTCAAAGGTAAAGAAAGAAAGCGACGAATCTAATAAACTGAGTCCCTATCTATTTCGTTTGTTTGGTGCACGTCCAGCTAGTCTAGAACTTCGATGGCGCTGTCTACGCACCCTCGTTGACCTGCACCAGTATGATTTGCGGGGGGCGGCCGGTGTCACGTTATATTGGCTAGTACAGGTCCAATTCTCCGAAATGGAAGGGTACACCCCAGGGACGGCGCTCTCACAATAGTCCTTTCCGAATGAGGGCCATTAATTCGCATCTTTGTTTTATAAAGCCCGATGTGACACGAATTGACGTTACGTGAGCTCATTTAGCAATATTCACCTCGGAAATATTTCACGGGGTGTCTTCGAAGTTAATTTTACCTTTTGTTTTCATTGTTTTAGAAGTACAGAGTGTTTATAAAGTGATTAAAATAAAATATAGGAAGCGGATTTATTGCGGTTGTTTGTTTTAATGTTACACTTATTTTTATCTGAGGTTTTCTATAGAATCGATTTGTATATCGCTGTTAAAAAACAATGACGGCTTGTAGCTTATGTGTTTCTTTTTTTTATTGCTTAGATGGGTGGACGAGCTCACAGCCCACCTGGTGCTAAGTGGTTACTGGAGCCCATAGACATTTACAACGTAAATGCGCCACCCACCTTCAGATATAAGTTCTAAGATCTCAGTATAGTTACAACGGCTGCCCCACCCTTCAAACCGAAACGCATTACTGCTTCACGGCAGAAATAGGCAGGGGGTGGTACCTACCCGTGCGGACTCACAAGAGATCCTGCCACCAGTAATGATTATATTGTGGTGTATATTATAACTAGAGGTCCCGCAGTAGTCGAAATTCGACTATAATTAATTGGAATTGTAAGTTTGTACACTATTATACTTCTATAATCACAAATTTCGCCAAGACTACACTATAAAAATATATTAATACAGACAAACAATATTTAATCTATTCTCAATTTGACCACAGACGTCAAGTACAAAATAAATAGTATGCATGCGTGTGTGCGTCAAATACATGGTATGCAGTGTGTGTAATGTTTTCTTTATTGATTTAATTTATCCTTTATGCATTATTTAAAAAAAATATTAGCATTGTGCACTTCTTCTCTATATTCTCTATAAGCGTGGAAAATTTCATACCCCTCCGTCCGCGCAATTTTCGTAAAAAGGGATACAAAGTTTTTGCTTCACGTATTAATATATAGATGTGTGGTATGTATTAATTGTGGTGGTTTGCACTATTCGCATTGGAAAGAGAACAAAACAGCGGAAGCGCTTGACCTCGCCGTAACCCGAGTCGTGTGTGGGCGCCCAACTTCGGATTCGTTTACGGATTCGCGAAATACGAACCGACTGAAATGCCAGGTATTTATGCAAACCGAATTAATGTCTCTGCTTTGTCAATAAATTACATGACTCTCTTTTCCGTGTAATAAAAATGAAACCCGTAGACATTATAATTTGCGTAATTGCTGGTGGTAGGGCGTTTTGTGAGATACCACCAACCTACTTGTTTCAGTCGTGAAGCAGTAATGCCCTTCGATTCGAAGGATGTGGCAGCAGTGGTGCTGTAAAATTGAGAACTTAGAAATCATATGTCAAGGTCGATGGCGACATCCACTTTGTTGTAGTCTATAGGCTCTGGTGACTGCTTAACGTGAGTAGGGCCCTGAAATGGGCCACTCAGATGAGTGAATGAGATCACGGCTTAAGTAATAAAAAAACAGTTGAATTTATTACATTACAACATCTTTGTTTGTCATTTCAATTTACCGGTAATTCGTTTGTAAACCACAGATTGTATCTGATACGGAATACTTTGATAACAATAACATAAATTTACGCAAACACAATTAAGAAGGTACACCGTGAAATGTTTACAAACAAAACATCCATAAATTTTTCGATTGTACATTAAACAATATAGTCCGAGAGCTGGTACCAGTTTTTGGGTAGGTATTTGAGGCAAGCCGAAAACTTGTCACATACCTCTCCTATTATATTCCAACACGGAATTGCAGACCTGGCTGGTGGGTAGCGGGGCTAAATCAACCCCTACAATTTTAAAATAAATAGATCTATAGCAGTACAGACCCGTACCCATCCATTATTTGTTTGATCACCTGGCAGGTAGAAAGCCCTACCGAAATGATCTGTCTTTTTGGGAATCTTATTTTTTAGCTATAAATAACACTCCATTAAAATTTCAAGCTGCCTCAAGAACATTTTTTATAATTTTTTGCAAAAAATTTTTGCACGCGTCTGGTATTGTTACAACCCCGATTAAATTGTCTGGCTTATTTTTTTTCGTATTTATTAAGTATTACACTGCAACATATATAAATTGCGTATTGCCTCAAATATATTTTTGGGAAAAAAAAATTAGTTTATTTTAAAAATGTAGGGGTTGATTTAGCCCCGCTACTCACCAGCCAGGTCTGCAATTCCATGTTGGAATATAATAGGAGAGGTATGTGACAAGTTTTCAGCTTGCCTCAAATACCTTTTTTTTTTTCTTTTTTTTTTGTTAGGAGGAAATCGCCGGACTTCCGCCCTCCACTGGATAGAGGGCGGAGCATGTCAGAGTCGAACTGACTAAAACCTCCTGTCGCTCAACAACCAACGTCCAAACCTCGCATGAGACAGAACTCATGAAGAAGCAAAGGGGGCAAAGTGAAGCGTTTAGTGCGGAGCACATCTCTCCCATCACCTCCCCCTCGGGACGCCGGACCGGCGGTCGTCGGCGCCACGACCACCAGCCCTCTCGGTCAGCTGCCTCAAATACCTACCCAAAAATTGGTGCCAGCTCTCCTACTATTACAAATGGCGTAACATTCAAGCGAACCGCTTAATATAGAGGACGCGAGGACTCGTGAAAAACAAACGAAATCACCTTATTGAAATAAATCACATTCGCCGCCGCCCCGTGGAATATCATCCGCTCGTGTACTTTTTTATTAAACTGTACAAGAGAGAGGATCAAGCCGATGTTCGGGATTTACGACTGTTTGTGGGGCCACGAATCTGTTCATAGCATTCCGGGGGGCCCGCTTGGCGACTATAAAATTTTCTCTTGTATTGGCCTTCACAATAAAATTTTCCTTTATATTATGTAGGTATCTCGTGAAACTAGTTTCGGCTTGGGACTTTTACTGTGACGGATAAAGGTTTACATTAAATTATATTGTGTGAGAAAATAGCTGATTACTGTTTATTCGGTTATTAACTTATTTTTTTTTTTATTATTGCATTGTTTTCTCTTCTTTCAAGCGGAAACGCATTACTGCTTCACGGCAGAAATAGGCGGGGTGGTGGTATCTACCCGTGCGGACTCACAAGACGTCCTACCATCAGTAATACGACGTCTCACCACCAGTAATCTCAATTATTATCACCCACCCATACGTCCACCCAGTTAAGCAATAAAAAAAAATACAAACAAATTTCCTCGTACATTTTTTTACATACACAATGTCCAAACTGACACATATGCCTCACACGACAAAAGCTATTACGGATTTTATTCTTACCGCTGGAAAGATCTCGGGTTTCAATCAAAAAGAACGTAAAAACTTGAGTGTAAGCGAGTTTTGTATTAAGTCAGTATGGAAAATACGGGATGTGAAGAAGAAGAAAAAAAAATGGTAGTTTTATTGTTTGAATATATTTTTGTGCCGGAAGAAGAAAAGTGTGCCGACTGGAAAAAATGTGACGAAATGTATATTACAGATTTATTTTTAGTACAAATGAACGAAGATTAAGTACTACATCGCGTAATGTATTAGAGAATGAGCACCGTAATTGGAAATATCTGTTTACGATACTAAATAAGTAATAGTTTAAAAAAATTAAAAAACACACTTTATATTGAAAATAGTGTAAAAAAAGTGTGTGTGTCCGCTCCGACGCACGACTGGAGTTTACTGGATATAAAAAATTAAACGAAACAATACGAGAAATAGTTCTATATTACGACAACACGATACACTACAGATTATTAACAAATTAACGAGACACAAAACAAACGACTAACAAATATATGAAANAAGCAATAAAAAAAAAAAAAACAAATTTCCTCGCACATTTTTTTACAAACACAATGTCCAAACTGACACATATGCCTCACACGACAAAAGCTATTACGGATTTTATTCTTACCGCTGGAAAGATCTCGGGTTTCAATCAAAAAGAACGTAAAAACTTGAGTGTAAGCGAGTTTTGTATTAAGCCAGTATGAAAATATGGGATGTGAAGAAGAAGAAAAAAAATGGTAGTTTTATTGTTTGAATATATTTTTGTGCCGGAAGAAGAAAAGTGTGCCGACTGGAAAAAATGTGACGAAATGTATATTAGAGATTTATTTTCAGTACACATGAACGAAGATTAAGAGTACTGTACCGCGTAATGTATAAGAACATGAATGAGCACCGTAATTGGAAATATCTGTTTACGATACTAAATAAGTAATAGTTTAAAAAAACTAAAAAACACACTTTATATTGAAAATAGTGTAAAAATATATATATATTATTGTAAAAAAGCGTGGAGTGCTTTTTAAGATATTATTTAAATAATAATTCTTCTACTAATATCTGTCAGAAAAATATTTATAACTAATAACACCATGCACCCCACGCCTTTTTTACAATAAAATATATTTTTTTACACTATTTTCAATTTAAATCTATTAAAGTTTATTTTCTATTATTTAGTTGATTTTTATATAAAGCGTGTTTTTTAGTTTTTTTTCAACTATTATTTATTTTTAATTTTTTAGTTGAATTTCAATTTTTTCAATATATTTTTTTAAATAATGGATTGTCATCGGTCCTCGATAAATCTACAAAGTTTTAATGAAATCTGGCCGTTTAAAGTGGGTCAAAATCGCGTCTAAAGGAGTCAGTTACAAACATACAAATATATATACAACAATACATATATATACAAACATATAAATATGCATATAAGTGAAGCTAATATAAGGCGTGTAAAAAAGAATACACACAGAATAGGCCTAAGGTATTGGTCTCATTTCCATTACAATTTTTGTTTATTTACGGGACAGCGCCTACGGCTCTCTTTGATCAGGAGATCAGATACAAAAATGTCGCTGCTTTTGAGTTATCATGGCAAAAATAGATCAAACTATAGCTTATCAGCGTAGCCTAAAAAACAACGCGCGCCAGATAATCATATCGATTTAGCCAGGGTCTAAGTTCTGCAGGTAGGTACCAATAATTTTGAATGGGTACAAGCTTAAAGATCAAGAAGTAATTGAGTAATAAGATGAAAACAGTTTGTGTAGTTAATAATAGGGCGTATCGGATATGTCCTTCTTCAAACGAGGCTTGCCACTTAACGGTGGGCAGCGGCTTGGCTCTGCCCTGGCGTTGCTGAAGTCCACGGGCGACGGTAACCACTCACCATCAATTGGGCCATATGCTCGTCTGTTTACAAGGGCAATAAAAAAAAAAATCGGCTTACTTCTGCCACGAAGCAGTTATGCGTCTCAGTTTGAACGCTAAAAATTCATTTTACCTTTTTTTACCTACCCACCAAAACGTGATATTGTTATACAATCAGCATTATTTGATTTTCTATTAACGTTAATATTAATAGATTACGGTATAGGTAATGTTGATTTCCATCAAACACTAAGTTATAAATCTGTACAACTAAACTACCAGACTGTTATTTTAAATCCAGTAAGATCAAAAAACCATAATGTCATAAAAGCACAACCAAAACGTACCGACATAAGCCTTTCGCTACCAATAACAGTTCAGAAGATTATCGTAAGCTTCCTAAATAATGCAGCAAACTTTATTATAACCGTCAGATTCTGTAGTCATTTAAAAGGCTGTGCTCGTCTCATTTCGGCTTCGGTAATGGCCCCCAAAAAATGGGTCCACAAAATTAAACTAAGCCTAATCCCGTCCTTTCACTCGTCGCGAGTCCTTTATACTGCCTCCGCATCGATAGAAGCCGACAATTTTAACATTTACGACCTGCCCATTATATTTTTATAGTCATTACATAAAACTTAAGGAATAAATTAAATCTGCGTTTGCTTTCATGATAACATTTTGAACGTTTATACTTACTTGTTTTGCGTAAACCGTCTGTTTGTGTAGAAATGTTTTTTTTTGTGGAATTTTATAAATTTCTGCATGGGGCGATCTTTAAATGAAGTGGGTGTGTTTAATGTTTTTAGATATAATAAATACGATATTGAGAGGTTAAGTTTTTGGGCGTTTGTATGATTTATTTATTTGTATACTTTACCCACAGATAATATCACCACTGGGCAATCTGGAACGAATTTCCAAAAGGGCATATTTTTCAAATGAGGTTTTTTTGTTACCTGTTTGCTCCTAGTTTAAGGAGCTAGTCTAGCTCCGTGTGGACGGGTAGGGGAGTGAGCTCACGGGCTCAATTTACTAACAGCTGCGAAAGAGCAGTGCTTCGCAGAATCTACCACCGGATCGGAATACCATATGCTTTTATCTGCCGTTCAAGTGATAAAAACACAAACAGGCACAAAAATAAGATCTTTTTTTATTCATTGCTTAACTGGGGGGATGAGCTCACGACCCATCTGATGTTAAGCGGCTACCGGAGCCCATAGACATCTAGAATGTAAATGCCACCACCACCCTTGAGATATTTAAACACGATATCAATTTAATGTAGATAGATATTTTATGGCAACCTTATTGCATCTTTAAAGGAATTAAATACAACTGCTATTTCTCATATCAGAAAACTATCAATTGATTAGGATTTTAAGGAGAAAATTTATTAAAATTTTAAATGAATAAATTATAATTTTGTACGCCACTGATTGATTCTTCCATTTTACGAAATAACACATTATAAATATTAAATTATCAGATTCTTCGTTTAAAATAATTGGAATATTTCCAATCGAAATATGAAATGCTCATATAAAATAACTAAAACCTTTTCAATACTAGTACATTTAGTACTTTGTACAGCATAGTTCGAGGCCATAAAATGCCGATTTCATGAAAATGAAGGCATTTCGAGAATTGGAAATAGTCGATATGGCTCATTACTGAGTAATGGTCCATTTGGTTTGTAAAAGCCAAATGGACCGAATGTTATAAAAACTAAAGGCCCCGGATTCTGTTCTGAATCGAATGACACAGATACATAAATATTATAAGGGTCTTTCAATTTGCTCTTAGAAAAAGGTCCGATTGTTGAAAGTTTTCCTTTCTTGTGTTATCCTAGATAAATAAACAAAAAAGTTATACACCAGAATGGATATTTTCACGTAATTGAATTCGTGTTTTTTTTTTACTACGCTTTATTCCTCGATTTATTTGAGTAATTAAATCGGAAAAAAGTATTATGTCCACACGATTGTTATAAAAAATAACGAGTTCTTTTTTTAACGAACAGCTCCGCTGCTTCTCTTTTAATAAAAGTAATTCCCACAACGGCTGCCTTTAACGTTTATTATATTGTAACTCCGACAACACACGGAGCGAAAAGGAAAAATCTTTAAAGAACTTTCGACATTTCTGTATTCTATTAATAACATTTGATGTATCAAAGAAACATTTTTCCTTTCAATGGCATCGCGTAGTCGCATTTCAGCTTTGGCTCTCGGAGGGAGCCGTAACGAATGCGCCGTCCGGGTCTTCGCTATTTTTCACGGCACTCTGGAATTCATAACTCGTTTTGACGTGCGGTTCGGTAACGCCGATTCATTCCCGGCGGAGCACTACTTATGATGCTGTCATGACTCCTTTATGCGGTGCTCTAACTCACGTCAGCCAAGCAACGTTCCGTGTCAACGTTTATGTTTACTCCTTTGAGGGCTTTACCCCAAATCCACGTCCATATAGGATCTGTAAATAAAAAAAATGTAGTAACTATAAATTACAATTATCAATTTTTTTTTTTTTTTAATAACTTGCTTAATAGATTCCATAATTTTAATTTTAATATTTTCACCTCATAGTAAGAGTTACAGGGGTAGTGACACCACCTTTTTAATTAGATACATATTTCACTTTGCTTTAAAAAAAAATCGTAGTTACCACATATTAAACCTTATCATCACATATTTTATCTAACTCAAATCCATTTAATCCTTTAATTCAGTAGGTTCAACTATTGTTTAATGTATGTAATGCCACTCCTATTTAATTTTTAGGATAGATTTTGGTCATGTTAGTACTTGTATCAGTCATTTAAAGACTGGACACTATGGACTATTGAATAGTGCACAGGGGATACCAGCCTCTCATCCTTTGGGTACTTAAAGCTGTATTATAATAATCTGTTATTTGTTCGGATTTTTTTATTGCCCTTGTAGACAGACGAGCATACAGCCCACCTGATGGTGAGTGGCTACCATCGCCCATGGACTTTAGCAATGCCAGGGGCAGAGCCAAACCGCTGTCTACCAGTATGTACAGTGTGTATTGGTAGCACCGTAATTTGCCGCAAATCATGGATTCCGGTTTGAAAGTTAGGTAGGATAAGTTTTATTCCGATAGAGACTTCAACTTCTTGTTTTAAGATGGACAGCACTTAATCTGTGATGTTGGACTAGTGACTTAACAAAAGACTGCAAACACAATCTCTGGAAAAAGAAATGTAATAAAATTTCCGAGCCTCTAATTAAGAGTTGAAATATTCTCGACTGGACCTGAATTATTGTGCCACCGCAGAAACCGTTTGTTATTAAGTTAATTAAAACACGTTTTTAATTTTGTTACTTCGCTTTTCTTGTCGTTGTTGACTTTTATAGTGTCATTGTACGTGTCGAATTAAATTTTAAATTCGTTCGTGAGCTTATTCTTTTGCAAATCTAGTTTTTCGCCCCAAAGAAGAAATAATCATTTATTAATCACACAATTTTAATGAAGATTTCTTGTTCTCAATCGTGTCACTCTTGACAAAGTGGTCGTGATCGTCATGTAGTGTTGGACGGGGTGGACTTGATGCGTCTCATGATGTCTTGCCATCTCTCCTTGCTCGAGGCCATTCTACTGCACTCATATAGGGGACATTTTTTTTTATTTTTTATTGCTTACATGGGTGGACGAGCTCACAGCCCACCTGGTGTCAAGTGGTTACTGGAGCCCATAGACATCTACGACGTAAATGTGCCACCCACCTTGAGATATAAGTTCTAAGGTCTCAAGTATAGTTACAACGGCTGCCCCACCCTTCAAACCGAAACGCATTACTGCTTCACGACAGAAATAGGCAGGGTGGTGGTACCTACCCGTGCGCACTCACAAGAGGTCCTACCACCAGTACAACTGTAGTCTTCATTTGGTCGGTCTACCGCATTGGTGACCTCCCGCGCGGTCTTGTATTGAATATTTACGCTAACAGAATGAATACATTTCAGTATCTGTTCCAATACAGTTCAGCTTGCAGCGTTTATAAGTTCTGGTAGCTATTCCATATCGGCTAGAATGTATCTTGGCCTATGACTTGCAATGTTCAGTAATAAAATCTTTTGGAATGTAAAAGGTTCAGAACTATCAGAATCTTGTGCTTCACTAATCACAAACCCAGCAAAGAGTATTATTCCTTCTTATCTATAGGAATTTTTTCACCTTCAAAAGTAAAAAAATCTCAATCTTATGTTAGCTTTATGGTCAGTTAATGTTCTCTGCTGAACATGATATCCACAAAAGTTCTCGCACTAAAACATTTTTAAAAATGTTTTTTTAAGTATATACAACCTAAATCTTGAGTTACTCCAATAAGCCTTTTTTTCCATCGTCTATAAAACATAATGACAATTTCGCTACCCGAGCATCCCTGATAGGCCGATAAATAATAACCCGAAACGCCCAAATAAATAAGCCGTCAAGTCTCACGCCCCTGAAGAAACGGCACCTCGCTCAATAAACGCCAAATAAAGCTTCATCATCTCCCCAATATTCCACATCCGCCATCGAATACGCCACTTGACACACTGCCAAAAATAAATCAAATTCGCCCCCCACAGAAATAGAGAGCCGTTTTGAAATGTGGCTTCATTATTTTTGAGTTTATCAGCATCAGAGATAAGTCTGGATATCACCATCACTTTATATGAGACAAGTAATTGGGGCGTTCCTTGAAAATATTTGATTTAAATGGTGGCCTATTCACAAACTTTTCGTGGCCTTGCTAGATTCTAACATAGAATAGATAAGGTTGGGTTGGGTTGAATTCGGTTTCACAGGTGGTGCCGCCATTTACCTTGTCATGTCTATGGCTCCTGGAACCTTCGTATCTGCCCATCTATAGTTAGAAAATTAATCCTACATCCGACGATAGCATCAATCCGTATGTGCTCAGACCTAGCATTTGCATCTTTTTTTTTTTTCTTAATATTTCAGAACGATTTTACTAGATGATCTCACAGACATATAACCGAATCATGTCGTACAATTTTGTTGCATACAATAAATACTGTTTATCTTTTATCGAACAGAGCATATAATCAGAATGATTCACTGAACCGTAAATAATTGGTAACTCTTCAAAAACTAAACTTGTAACATATAAAACAAACGACCCCTTAACGGCTTCATCCGAATAAAGGGAATCCTCATTATTTTGCGAGAGCCGCATTGTTACTGTAACGAAAACTATAATATTTGCGGCTACGGTAAAGAGACTCTGCTGGGAGAGAGCATTTGCATACTGTTCGCAGTTGTTTTTGCTGATTCAACGGTACGCAGAACTCGACAGTATTGTTAAACTGTTCGTGTAGCTGTGTACATTGAGCTGACAGCTATTTCCTAGTTGTATACTTGTTTCCTTAAAGTTCTTCAACTGGAATTGCAGTTTGATAGGTCATTTCAACTATTACCGTAAATAGTTTTCACAGGATTCGTTTGAATATAGTGTGTTCTTTTGTTGCTTTTTACAACGGAGTCCGTGAAAATTCGTGATTTGATATCATGGAGAACTTTTTTCCTTTCGATTCCAGTATAATTTCCGTAATTGCGCTTTCATCTTCAGCAGTCTTTACTTCGTGAAATGGAAGAGGAGTAAACTATGCCTTTGTAATAAGATGAATGCGAGTGTTGCGTTTCCCCACACGACCCGCACCAACACAGACTCCAATCACTAGAATCCTGCTTTCAAAGTTTCGGAATACAATGCTCTCCGAGGAATATAGATCTTCAAGACGATCTTCATCTCAAATCCATTTTTAGTTTAATGAAAGCAGCATGGAAACGCTTTGTTATGACATCGATGCCACACGATAAACCACTTATCGTGACTGCCCCTATGCACCACTATCGACGCCTTAGATACATCTTGATGCACCCACCTGATCCACTCTCAATACTTTTGGATGCTACTAGTTCTAACACCAGCAGGGAGGCATAATTCATTGTACTTGTCAAACTCATCAACGAATTCGATGGAAACTAGGAGCATAGCATCAGTCTGCTGAATTTCTCTACGGTCTTCTTAACGAATCGCGATTGTGATACGGAGGCAAATTCATTCGCTTTCTGTGTGATCGCAGTTGTTAGGTAACTCGTGTCTTTGTAACTGAGCTCTAGCTCGATCACCCATTCGAAAGAAGCTGGTAAGGGCTCTGAGCTAACGGCAATGGCAGTTTTGAATTCATGTTTATTTGTGTTTGCAACACATAGGTACGTTACAATCACATGGTGTATTAACATCATGAAGGATTAAGTCGTCTCAGCTACACCTCAATTATTCAGTGCGGCACGTCCCTTGGATCCGTCCTATAATCCTCACTCCCTTACCCTCGAATGCATTCTGGATTCCAGCTCAGTATTTTTTACTCTCCAACATCAACGAGAGATGAAAACTTCGTTGGAGGGCTTCCACGAAACTTTTCATCGACTAATCCCGCTGTGGCCGCGCTAAATTCTCGATTACTTTGTTGCTGAGCCCGGGCTTATGCGCTAGCATATTTTTCAACGGTATCCAGTGGTTTCGAAGTGGATTTGTCTTTGTTATCGTTAGTTAGCAACTTGAATAACGATTATCCAATTTTGTTCCGATTTCCACCGATTTGCAATATCGATTTGCTGACGGGAGAATCTTCCATCGAAAATATCAGAGCGATGAATTTCGCCGGTCCTAGTCCAAAGTTACTTTGAAACTTTTATTGATAAACTGCAGAAGCTGGGCCCAAGACGAAGTTCCAAATGACCAACAACTAACAATTTATCGTTCTGTAAGTCCCTTTATTGTTATTAGATACCAAATTGTATTTATTGTAATTATGAAAGTGTACCGCCATATAATTTATTTTTAATAAATGATATAATATCTAAAGGAGTAATGGATTGTTATGTACTCACTAAAAACACATTTGCGGAAAAGTATATTTTTATAAAAAAATTGAATTCCTATGTCATAAATGAACACCTTTATTTTTGAGGTTTAATTCACTCAATCGATTTAATGTACGTAGTTTTATTGAATGCTAACAAAAAGCGTTATGTTTTCAAATATAATTTATTTTATTTATTTAAGAAACAACTGTAAAAAACTTCCACAAGAAATAAAAAAAATTGAATTTGTCACATAACACTCAAATAAATATAAAAAAGTATTCAGTGTCCGTTTCATAATTTTTTTAATTGCCTATGTGGGTGGACGAGCTCACGGCCCACTGGTGTTAAGTGGTTACTAGAGCCCATCGACATCTACAACGTAAATGCGCCACCCATCTTGAAATATATGTTCTAAGGTCTCGGTATAGTTACAACGGCTGCCCTACCCTTCAAACCAAAACGCATTACTGCTTCACGGCAGAGATAGGCAGGGCGGTGGTACCTACCAGCGCGGACTCACAAGAGGTCCTACCACCAGTAAAATATCTATGAGTCGTTTAAATTAGTTATTGTAATAATATTTGGGATGGATGGCAGGGATTTAATACATCGCATGAATAATGAACCTAGTACTTACCATATTAGCTAAGGGTAATTTATAATTCGTTAATGCAAATTTAAATAACATACTAAAATAATTCTGTTAGAGCTATCTAAGCAGGAAATTAAAACGAAATAAGGTTTCATAACATAAAATCGTACCTATCAAGACCTATACCTATCAACCTATACCTATACCTACCTATACCTAGACCTATACCTATCAACCTATACCTATACCTACCTAGACCTAGACCTATACCTATCAAGACTATTAAAGAAGCAGTTTTAAAAAATATAATACAATTGCACGTAGTAACTGACATGCACACTTTTTAAAGTTTTGCGCTTATTCATAATTGACCCATATTAATATTGCGCGAATCATCAGTCTTAAAAATCTTAAGATTCCAAATTTTAACAAGATTCAACCATAAACGATTTCATATCTGCTTTTTTCCCAACCCATGCTGATAGCCTTGAGAAGCTATTTCAGCTTCTCCTTGACGTGTAGGTGAGCTGACAGGGCTCTAACCGGGAGTGTTGCTAACACTGGCCCTAGCAAAAGCAGTGCTACCACCGGATCGGAAACGTGACCCACTGAGAAGATCCGAAAAACTCAGTGGGCTGTGTCTATGGGCTAATTCACTCGTCGAGCCTCTCATCGCAAGCGACGGGTTCGACGAGGACGGTGGCCGGTGCTTGCGGTACCTAAAAGAACCGTTAATAGATCGTAATGAAGTGTATCATATCTTATTCCTTCCCCCCTGTCCAGTTCCCCTAATAACTTCACAGGTGTCGCCTAACGATAAAGTGTGTCGTTTTTCATAGATGACCGGTAATAAGACATAAATGAATCTGGTATCCGAAAGGTATCACTATGTCTATGTTCACTATACAACCTCGCGCGTTTCACATCACTTGATACTTTCCTTATGCTTACCCTACGTACGCATCGAATTGATTTATAGCTTTCTGAATAAATACCGCTCATTTTTCTTACACGATCGTTAAACAATGGCATCGAATATTCAAACAAAATGTACCCTACATTTTATCGTTAATTTGATCGATATCGCGGCCATTACTGATCACCGCGACCGGGCGCTACCATTAAAATTATTTGCAGATTCGTTAATTGATATGACGGGAGATACCTAATAATAACTGACGGCCTATATAGCGAATGTGTATGGTCTAGTTAATGAGCGAATCGTTTGACCTAGACACGTCGGATCCCTCAGATCCAATAACTCTTGCATTAGACGCCTTCAGCTCTAACAGTAGGAGCAGGCTTAGGCACTCTGGTATCCATACTCATCAAACTCGACAAAGAGTTCGACGTGCAACTTAACTCATACATCTGCCCGCTGAGTTTCGTGCCGGATCTTCTCAGCTTGTCAGATCATTTCAGCTCAGCAAATCCCTTCTTTCTCACCTCTCTGTCCTGGTGAAACTGAAAAGACCTCCGGGCCACCAGTAATCTATGTATATAAAAATGAATTGCTGTTCGTTAGTCGTTATTTGTGGAAGTCCAGAGAAGGTTTATAAGGATAAATATATAAGATAGATAAATATGAAAATGCTCGGAATTAAATAAAAATACCAGTTTTGTTTTTCCTTCGATGCATCTCCCGTCGGGCGGATTCCTTTTGTTTGTTTTAAGTTTATTTTATACAAAAGTTTAGGTCTTTTATTTATCGATTGAGGTACTACAAAGTCTGCCGAGTCGGTTAGTCCTTCATAAAAAAAAGGAAACAGTTTATTGATTTGTGAGTTTTGTATCGCATGTACGATTTGGTCGGATTTCCACAATTTCAAATGATGGGTATTAAAAGATTTTGCTTATTATAAAATTGATTCATTATAACATTGAAGTACACCTCTACAATTTATTTTCGAAACGACTTGAAAAAGGTTTGGTTTATTTAAATCGCTGAAACAGTTTGAATTCATCTTAAAAGCTCAGCACGCTTGAACTGAGCGCAGATGTACATCTGAAGAAATCCAATTTGTGCATCGTTCTAGGTATTCACTATTTAAACGACATCCGAAACGAAAAACGTATCTGAAGATAGATCCGCCCCCTGATCACGTAAAAATTTGCGACAGCCACAATTTTGCAGATGCTGTGCAGACGCGTCGCGACCGATCGCAAAACGTCAAATTATTTCGTATCACGTACCGCGATTGTTCGCTTACCGCTTACTGCAGTTTTCTGTCATACAACTAGCGCCAGTCGCAATCGGGTAGCAATAATTGGCACTAAAAAGCCACATTACTTTNCAGTCCTGACGAACCTTGTGGAACCTGTTTCTCATACCATGTTCAATAACAGGCACTGGGTATTCCAATAAGATTCGGCGCCAGCTCATAGAGCGAAGAGCACACAAGACTGGCTGGCGGCGCGTGAAATCGACTTCATCCGGCACGAAGACTGGCCCTCCTCCAGTCCAGATTTGAATCCGTTAGATTACAAGATATGTCAACACTTGGAGGAAAAGGCGTGCTCAAAGCCTCATCCCAATTTGGAGTCACTCAAGACATCTTTGATTAAGGCAGCCGCCGATATTGACATGGACCTCGTTCGTGCTGCGATAGACGACTGGCCGCGCAGATTGAAGGCCTGTATTCAAAATCACGGAGTTCATTTTGAATAAACTTTAGTGTCATAAGAATCTATGTTTTATTAAGTTCATTTTGGTATATGAATGGTTACATAATGAATAAACTTGTTTCAATTATTTTACATTAAACATGTGACAGAATTTATGACCTGACTAGGTATAAGATAGATAAATATGAAAATGCTCGGAATTAAATAAAAATACCAGTTTTGTTTTTCCTTCGATGCATCCCCCGTCGGGCGGATTCCTTTTGTTTGTTTTAAGTTTATTTTATACAAAAGTTTAGGTCTTTTATTTGTCGATTGGGGCACTACGAAGTCTGCCGGGTCAGCTAGTCCTTCATAAAAAAAAGGAAACAGGTTATTGATTTGTGAGTTTTGTATCGCATGTACGATTTGGTCGGATTTCCACAATTTCAAATGATGGGTATTAAAAGATTTTGCTTA
This sequence comes from Bombyx mandarina, assembly GCF_003987935.1. The sequence continues at coordinate 2,405,003 of NW_021011498.1, read as the reverse complement.
TTATAAAATTGATTCATTATAACGTTGAAGTTCCTCTACAATTTATTTTCGAAACGACTTGAAAAAGGTTTGGTTTATTTAAATCGCTGAAACAGTTTGAATTCATCTTAAAAGCTCAGCACGCTTGAACTGAGCGCAGATGTACATCTGAAGAAATCCAATTTGTGCATCGTTCTAGGTATTCACTATTTAAACGACATCCGAAACGAAAAACGTATCTGAAGATAGATCCGATCATTTTGCGAGATCGGCGAAATATTTCATACGCTTACACATTAATTTCTTTGGTGATTAATTAAACATACACTACTCGTGCTATGATTATACGACACTAGTAAATGTTTGCGAAGCGCACACAGCTTGGAGTAGGACGCCTTTGGAGTAGGACGTCCCTCTGGTTCGTTCGAATTATTTATTCCATTACGTATAACTTTCACTGAAGCAATTTAAACGCGATTCTGTCTTGTTTATCTGTCTAGTGTATCCTGCAACTATATAGAATCACTGTAGGATTTTATTGGCATTAAATATTGCCATAAAAATAACAAGCATGTTTGTCATGTTTCTCTCTCTCTCTCTCTCACTCTTTCTCTCTCTCTCTCTCTCCCTCTCTCTCTCTTTCTCTCTCTCCCTCTCTCTCTCTCTTTCTCTCTTTCTCTATTTCTCCCTCCCTCTCTTTCTCACACTCTCTCTTTCTCTTTCTCGCACTCTCATCACAATTTGAATGCTGCCAACCCATCTAGACAGATGCCCTTATTTGTATAGTGTAGCTAACGGCTGTCAAATCGGAAAGTACACTTTGGCGACGGAAATAGACGGAGTGGTATCCGTACGAGCTTTCAACTTACAATAAGCCTCACTACAGTAACTAGGCAAAGTATATTTTGGTGGGTTTGATCTTATAAGCTCGTCGCATTAGCATATGCCTCGCAGGCATAGTCGAATTACGTATTCGATTTGTGTACACCGGACGTCATAACTTTTAGGCCGCGACAATTTTAAGTCCTTGATGCTACCAATTTTTTTATACCACTAACCCGTCTTTGTCTGCCGCGAAGTAGTGATGCGTTTCAGTTTGAAAGGGTAGGACCACTGTTATACTGTAAAAACTGAGACTGTAGAACTCATCTCTCAAGAAAGGTTGACAGGTAGGTAGGCATTTGCGTTGTTGATGTCAATGAGCTCCGGTAACCACTTAACACCAGGAAGGAGGCTCGTTCACCCATATAAGCAATAAAATAATGATCTTTTAATTACGAACATTACGCTAAGTTATTATATCTCGAAAGGCGTTTTAAATTGAACTAACGCAAGTCGAAGAGAAGTCGAAAGTCAGAAGTAATAAAATGACAATTAAAAACGAGACATTAAACCTTAGTACGTTGGAATAAAGTAGTTTTAATTATGTCAAATCTTGTGAAATCGAATTTTCTATTATTTTTTTATTGCTTAGATGTGTGGACGAGCTCACAGCCCACCTAGTGTTAAGTGGTTACTGGAGCCCATAGACATCCACAACGTAAATGCGCCACCCACCTTGAGATATAAGTTCTAAGTTCTCAGTATAGTCACAACGGCTGCCCCACCCTTCAAACCGAAACGCATTACTGCTTCACGGCAGAAATAGGCGGGGCGGTGGTACCTACCCGTGCGGACTCACAAGAGGTCCTACCACCAGTAATTACGCAAATTATAATTTTGCGGGTTTGATTTTTATTTCACGATGTTATTCCTTCACCGTGGAAGTCAATCGTAAACATTCGTTGAGTACGTATTTCATTAGAAAAATTGGTACCCGCCAGCGGGATTCGAACACCGGTGCATCGCTCGATACGAATGCACCGGACGTCTTATCCTTTAGGCCACGACGACTTCAAAATATTTTTTATAATAATTTCGAATATTTTAATGTTACGTTGTATGAAAATAAGGTAGTATGTAGCTTTCAGTACGTGATTAACTCAAACCTATGGCCCCCATACTGAGTATTCGGGTAACATTCAAACAAAAGAAAACTCTCGGAATAAGTGTAATAATGTCTTTGCAAATGTTCGCTGTTCTTTGAAATATGTTTAAAAGTAATTTAGAGTCCCGTTGTTTTTCGCTCTCGGGGTGTTTGGTTGCGAGTTTTGACGAATTAATTCGTAACATTAAAAAATAGGATTGGCAGTCTTTGGAAAAAAATCTTCAGCTAAAATATTTTACTATTTTAATTTAGTGAATACTGTTTAAAAATTACTTTTTTTTCCTTTTTTCAACGAAACTCTTTGTGAAAATGATGTTTTAAGGTTTGCTTTAGAATTATTGGAAAAATCACGCTATTTTTCCCTGAAACTATAAGTCTGACACGTTTGCTCACTCATTACCATCTTCTTCATCAAACATCTGCTTTGTTGTTAGCAATGTTTGAAAAGATTTAATGTTTCCAAAATCATAAACATTTTTTATTTATTTCTTATTGCTTAGATGGGTGGACGAGCTAACAGCCCACCTGGTGTTAAGTAGTTTCTGGAGCCCATAGACATCAACAACGTAAATGCGCCACTCACCTTGAGATGTAAGTTCTAAGGTCTCAAGTATAGTTACAACGGCTGCTCCACCCTTCAAACCGAAACGCATTACTGCTTCACGGCAGAAATAGGCAGGGTGGGGGTAACCACCCGCGCGGACTCACAAGAGCTCCTACCATCAGTAATTACGCAAATTATAATTTTGCGGGTTTCATTTTTATTACACGACTAGCGACCCGCCCTTGCTTCACTTCGGAAACATTAAAACACACATGAAATCAAAAAATAAAAATAAATAAAAAATTTAAAAAAGTAGCCTATGTTCATCAGGGACAATCGGTTTCGGAAATCGGCTTCTAATGGAAAAAGAATTTTTCAAATCGGTCCAGTAGTTTCGGAGCCTATTCGAAACAAACAAACAAACAAATCTTTCCTCTTTATAATATTAGTATAGATGTTATTCCTTCACCGTGGAAATCAATCGTGAACATTTGTTGAGTACGTATTTCATTAGGAAAATTGGTACCCGCCTGAGATTCGAACACCGGTGCATCGCTCAACACGAATGCACCGGACATCTTATCCGTTAGGCCACGACGACTTAGATATTGGCTTCCTGATAGAACTATTTAGTCATTGTCGAAGTTGAAATATTTATTTGTCCTAATAAGTCACGATAATAAATAGTTCCTAAAAGTACTTTGGTGCAAATGACGACGAATGATTTGAAGCGAACGATAATCTTAGAAATACATGTGTCAAAATAACGTTTGAGGTCTAACGTGAAAATTATTCTGCTTTGAAAGACTGTGGGGACTTACGTACATCACATTCTGGGCAGAATGCTATTTTCCCTGTAGCCCTGTTATATTTTTTTTTATCGTAATACGCTTGGATAAAACCAAAAGAAATCCTTTGTGCTTAAAACTGAGATGGGTCTGGCCTTCCGCCCGAAGACAGTAAAAATAAAATGAGTAGTGCGATTAAGTGTTTTATTGTATGAAAAGTTTTATATACGTGACGTAGGACAAATTCACGAGTAGGTACTCTTGGTTGTGGCAGTCTTTTTGAAATTTATTGCAATTTATACCTCATAAGTAAGTTTTGTTTTATTTATTTCTTAGATGGGTGGACGAGCTTTCACTCAGCCCACCTGGTGTTAAGTGGTTACCAGAGCTCATAGACATCTACAACATAAATTCCGTCACCCCGTTGGGGGTTGGTGCTTCCCGCTTCCGTAGGTTTAACCCGCGATTCCCTACAAGTGACCCCTGGGTGGTGCTAAACGGGAGCCGAAAACATAACCGGTGGTAGGACCTAGTCCGACTGGCTGGCGACCACCCTCCAACTAGAGTCCGCCGCCAAATAGCCTAGCTGTGTTCCGGCGTGTGGGTTGGAGAGCCAGTTCTATCCCNGCTGACCTTCTGGTCAAACTCTTCGCCTCGAACTCGACTGTGGACGACGGGGGTGCCACACCACCGAACATCCCCCGGTGTGATAGCTCCCTGCCGGATATCTGCTTCACACAGTGTGCAGTCAGGCGGGAGCTCCGACTCCTGGACGTCCATAAGTCGAGTGGGCCAGACGGCATCCCCGCAGTGGTTTTGAAAACGTGCGCCTTGAGCCATGAGGTCTAAGGTCTCAGTAGAGTTACAAGGGCTGCCCCACCCTTCAAACCGAAAGTAAGTTGGTAACGTTAGTAGTAAGTAAGTTAAGCTTAGATTTAACCCAAGTTTAGATAAGCATACTTTCTCTTTAATGCTTAGATGAGTGATTGGGCTCACGGAGTTCATGGGCATCAACAATGTAAATGCAACCACCTACCCTTTAAACTGAAACGCATTACTGCTTCACGGCAGAAATAGGAAGGGTAGTGGTGAACTTACCCGCGCGAGCTCAAAAGGCGCTCTACCACCAGTACACCTTATTACATTTACTTAAAAATTACTTAAAAGCCTAAATACTTTTTCAAACGACTATTCAAATTAGATTGGAAAATAGACTTTGATTTACATTTACCAGCGACTGTAATTACTTAGCGTCTGTAGGACCAATACCCGACGGTCGGCCTTCGATGTAATAAACCTATTGTCCTTAAAGCGACATCTTCTAACGATCACAGAAGTCTCCAGAAGCAATTTCATTTTCAAGTTCTGGTATGGCCTTAGTGGTGTTTAACCGGCTTCAAAAAAAGAAGGAGGTTCTCAATTTGATTGTATGCTTTTTTTTATATGTTTGCTACCTCATAACTTTTGACTGGGTGAATCGATTTTGATGATTATTTTTTTATTAGAAAGCCGACGCTTCCCGTGTAGTCCCATTTTTTACAATACAATTTAGTCCAGTTCCGATAATGGTATCCATGAGAAAACCATATAAGTCTTAAATTTCACGACAAGTAGATGAATAACTCAATAACTCTATATCACGCCAACCGATTTCGATGATTATTGTTTTTAGACTTAGAATAATTACACATTTAGAGTATATTAATTAATATGTTTTGGAATATCTTTTTTTCTATTTGAAGTCGGTTTTTGTTAAACCATGTCTATTTACAATTATCTTAAATTCCTATGACTTTTTTCCTAGCCTAGAGAGCGTTAATTGGTGCGATAAAACACCCAACGGGCCGGTATCTTTGGAGACTAAATGTCAATTGGGTAATGTGCGACAGATATAACGCTCTACAAAGCAAAAATTGACCGTCTCTTTCCCACGATCGATGTGCAATATTTATCGCCGGGTACTGTACACGTCCGGTTGGGTTTACATTGGACCTTACCTCCAGTAAAGAACTCCAAAATCTTGAGCATTAGCTAAGATACTGACCAAAACAAAAGAACAAGACAGTTTAGCTGTCCATTAACGGTTGTACTAGGTGCAATATCTGTTCGTGTCTTTGACCGGGAGCAATGGTCATTACAGCGCTTTTGGGCAATAAACACAACCATACCGCAGGTTTCCGAACTAAAGTATTCTACATCTGAGACGACAAATACTATAAAATTGTAATGAAGGCGTATATATCGACACCGCAACATCGGATTCTTCTCGTGAAACCTATTTTCGTATGCTCCAGATGTACAAAGATGTACACACTGAGTTCGAGATACTTCCGAACTCCCGCGAGTCAATGAGATTCAAGACACATCCGAGTCGACAAACGCGAATACGTTCTCTAAAACTCGGGAGTATAAAGTGCGAATTTGCATGATCCGGTTTCGTTACTAAATAGTTAGAGATACAGTTCAAGTATTCCGTGAACTCCGCCGAGGTTTCACGGCTCAGGTTTCGTCCATCACGTAAGAGGAAATGTCGCTTTGACACGTCAATTCCGGGGGATCGCGTTAGTCGTGGAATACAAAATGGTTGAAGGAAAAAATAATAGAATGACAAACTGCTTACCACGAATTCTCCAACACGTCCTTCGGTAGATTTCGACCGCTCGTCTCAAGGTATGTGGCGGGGTTCACGTTGAGATACACGTCTATAGACTCGACCATGAGTTTGTTCACGCATCTCTGAATAAACACCTAAACAACCATATTTTGTATAATAGCCTAAGTATTATAAAAAAATCATACGCATTTAGAAGGAAAAAAGCCCCGGGTAAGGAGAAATTTGGAAAAATTTGGAGAGACCGTAATATTACCCACCGGACTAAAATACATCTGGTCCGCACCTTCGTCTTCTCTATTGCTCTATACAGTGCAGAAACGTGGATATTCAAAGCCGCAGATAACCAGAGAATTGACGCTTTTGAGATGTGGTGCTGGCGACGTATGCTACGAATACCACGGACGGCCCGCCGCACCAACATCTCTATTCTCAAGCAGTTAAAAATAGAAAATACTCAACGTCTATCCACAACTTGCCTACAAAGATTATTGCGGTATTTTGGTCATGTTGCACGCAGGGATACCGGCAATTAGGAACGCCTTGTGGTGACCGGTAAAATCGAGGGAAGAAGGCCTAGGGGTAGAGGTCCCAAACGATGGTTGGACCATATAGCGGAGGAACTGAAAATACCTGTTAGCGACGCACTCCACCAAGCTACAGAACGGGATCGATGGAGACAGCTAGTTGACGGAATCGGACGGAGTCACGATCCTCAGCAATGAGGGACCGATTGAAGAGAGGGAAAGGGCGTGATGAACCTCATAGAAGCTTTCGTATTCGGAACGAACGTTCATAGTTAAAATTTGTTAAATAATAAATAAGTAAATATTACATTTACTTCCCGTAAATAACATGAGATCGACATATACTACTCAAATCAATTATTATTGTTTTCGCCATCAAATTATATTGTCGTTTATTGATTTTTTAATCGCAGAAAATTAAATGAGATATGCGATTTTTTTTATTGATTAGACGAATGGTTACGGCCCAGCTGGTGTTAAATGGTTACCGGAGCCCATAGGATATCTACAAGCTAAATGCCGCCACCTACATTGACATATGAGTTCTCTAAGATCCCAGTGTAGTACAACGGCTGCCACACCCTTCAAACCGAAACGCATTACTGCTTCACGGCAGAAATAGGCAGGGTGGTGGTACCTACCCGTGCGGACTCACAAGACGTCCTACCACCATTTACCGTATATCTCACAAAAAATGTATTTCAATCATCATCAATATCATGGATCGGATGCCTGATTTTATTTATTCGTAATTCCATTACCGAATTAGGTTTTGTACTACTGCATTTGTTTCAAAATTCATTTTTAACGATAACATAAAATTACACGGTCTCGTTTTTTATATTTCGCGACGGAACCCTAAAATGTCAAACTAGGGATGTATGACGTCACTCACAGGTGTGTTCGCTATTAGAGTAATTGCTTGGTTTCAGAACGCCCTCCCCGGAGAGATCCTTCTCGTTAACGCAGCCTGTGGCCTTGCCTCCGGAGGCCTCTCAGGAAATTTTGTATTCCTGGTCATGCGTACATAATCTCAAATAGGGACTCAAATTTCAATGAACACAAATCATTTTATATGATTCTACGTACGTAATTATTTCTAACGGTTTTAATACCTGATGATAGCAGAGATTCCAATTGAATTCAAAGAGAGATAAAACATATGACACATGACGTATCTAAATAAATAGAAAGGGACATAAAGCACATAGAAACAAGAAAATTTTACGACTATGATTTTAAAAGTACTGAAACTCATTCTTTTTTTAAATATATTTTTTATGCAGCTTAGTCATCTTAGAGTCAGCTTAGTAGAGCTGTTCAATTTAAATATCACATCAGCTTCTGATTAAGTCAGGAATCAAGGGAATAACGCTGTTTCGTGTTTACGTGACTATTAATACCAGTCAAGCTTTAACGAAAGCCACTTTTAGGAACATTGTTAAAGAATACGAAAAATAATAATAATCAAAATATATTTTTATACATAAAATTCCCGTAAGACGCGGTTAGAGTGTGAGCGATGCGCGTGAGAAAAAAATCTGCTCCATGAATAGCCGTAATTGATTAAGTCCGGAATCAAGGGAATAACGCTGTCTCGTTATGTGACTATTAAAACCAGTCAAGCTTTAACGAAAGCCACTTTTAGGACATTGTTAAAAAAATTCGAAAAAAAAAAAAAAATATATTTTTGTACATAAAATTCCCGTAAGTCGCGGTTAGAGTGTGAGCGATGCGCGTGAAAAAAAAATCTGCTCCACGAATAGCCGTAATTTATTATTTATTAAACGTTCAGTTCGCGGGCGCCTACACGGAATAACGCTCTGACAATCTGATTTCTCCCAATCGGATTACGGACGGAGGAAAGAAAACGCAGATTAAGTAAATGGGGTACAACTCGGCGTCTCGTTTCCCATTTAAATTCATTCTAAACTCGACTTCGGGTAATTGAAATGAAATACCCGTGCTATCTGAGCGCGTTTGGTGTGCGCGCGCCCTTACCCGTTGACTAAAGAAGTATGAAAGGTTTCTTTACGGTCTTCTATTCAAACATAAGTACGCATTGAGATTCATAATGATGTATGGTTCGTGTGTTTTTTTTGAAGCTATACTTCTTTAGGCGCGTTATGAAAAATTTATGAGAGTGAAATTTTACGATGCGCACGCACCGTGACACAAAATTAACAGAATGAAGTTGCCCACTAAATCGCTCATTACAATACGACCGACGTAACTTGGCGAGTCTGAATATAGCCGCAGGTGAACTTTCCGAACCGTACCGAGAATTACCGAATTTATACGATGTCAAGGAAAGGGATATCCAATATGCGTGTTTGAGGATGTTGTTTAATAGTTTTTTTTTTCGAATTGATTAAAATTTAAATTAAAAAAAAAAGAAATAAATTTAATACTTATTTCTGGGAACTGGGTAGTACTCTGAAGAATTGTTCAAGATGATTTCTTCATCTGCTTTTTACGATCGCGCTGCCTACCATCATAGCAGAGTTCAACCGTACTATCTGGGACCACTGCGTTCAACAGTGTAGATCCAAAGAACCCTTTTATCACCCACAAATCTTTAGATTTTTTTTTCCTACCTATGCTGATAGCCTTGAGAGGCTATGTCAGCGTTACCGGACGAGTAGGTGAGCTCACGGGGCTCAAACCTGGCGAAGTTGCTAACACTAACCCTAATAAGAGCAGTGCTTCGCAGAATCTACCACCGGATCGAAAATTCTCGGTGTTTTAAGAGCGCTATGACATTGCCTACTTTAAACTAGGTTTAACTGCGCCAGTAAAAAAGATTCAACGACTCCCCCCTTTTTTTTAACGCTGGGGAATCCATTTACGGATACCCGGTCTAGTGGGTAACGGACCGGGTTATGTTGGACTCCGGCGCCTCCTAAGAGGAAGAAGGGCAGAAGATAAGGACCGAGGTCCTTCACCACCCCCAATTTCTCACAGGAGACTTCACGAGAGATCACTTCACTGCTCCCTTCATTAACTAGATCGCACCTACATATGTATGTACACACGTTTTTATAAATATTACCGTTCGTTAAGTTCCAGTAAAATTATCGTGTAAACCGTAATTATAAGCCGGAGCGGCGGTAATTCAAGTTTTTGACTTCAATTACAGTTTCCTTGAGTGAAGTTGGTAATTAGTATTGTACAATAGTTTGTACGTTGTGCTTTATTAGAGCACTCCGAATGAGTTTTTGTTTCAACTAATTTCAACTTTCATTAAAAATGTATTCCTTAAGTTTCACTAGTAGGTGTGGCTATATCAATTATTGAAATATGACGTCGAATAAAATATATTTAAAGAATGAACTAAAATAAAGGCGAATAAAGATATTTCTCTGATATTACACTGGTGGTAGGACCTCTTGTGGGTCCGCGCGGGGGGTACCACCACCCTGCCTATTTCTACCGAGAAGCAGTAATGCGTTTCGGTTTGAAGGGTGGGGCAGCCGTTGTAACTATACTTGAGACCTTAGAACTTATATCTCAAGGTGGGTGGCGCATTTACGTTGTGGATGTCTATGTGCTCCAGTAACCACTTAACACCAGGTGGGCTGTGAGCTGATCCATCCATCTAAGCAAAAAAAAAAAAAACTTATAACAAACAACTTTTCGATTCAAGAACGGCTATCTAAAAAAATACTCACCGAAACAATTGTAATGTAAATTCGTCTAGTCTAAAGCGAGCTCAAAATTTAAAGTTATCTTCGCACTTTCACTTCAACATTACGAGAAAAAATATAGGCCGAAAACCCACCCTGCTACGTTAAGGGCCTTTTCTCGCTGTGATGATTTATTTTTCAATGGGAGACTGCGAAGTATTCTCGCTCGGTTTTCCAACTGCTATCGGTTAGTTTGTGTACACGTTATTTATCGAAGTTTTTTCTTTATTCTCAGTTATAAAAGACCCTCGGCCAAGTTTCTGAGAACTTTTAATGTGTATAAAAGCGCTCGTGCTCTTTTTGTTCGGTACTTTTTGGAATATGGTTTCAGGAGGGATCGCTCCGGCGATGAATGAAAGAAATACTCTGTAAAAGATGTAACGTTCTTGTCCTTTAAAATGTCATCACGATTTTAGTCGTTTTTAACAAATTCTTAAGAATGATTTTACGATGAATCATCAGTTAATTTCTTTTTGGCTCTTAACACGTCATCGTACGACATACAACAGTTTATATAAAACAATATGAGTTGTGTACTTTAAAAAAATCAATCAAAAATTTACTTTTTTTTTTTTTTTGTTGCTTAGATGTTTGTACGAGCTCACAGCCTACCTGGTGTTAAGTGATTACTGGAGCCCATAGACATCTACAACGTAAATGCGCCACCCACCTCGAGATACAAGTTCTAAGGTCTCAAGTATAGTTACAACGGCTACCCCACCCTTCGAACCGAAACGCATTGCTGCTTCACGGCGGAAATAGGCGGGGTGGTGGTACCTACCCGTGCGGACTCCCAAGAGGTCCTACCACCAGTGATTACGCAAATTATAATTTTGCGGGTTTGATTTTTATTACACGATGTTATTCCTTCACCGTGGAAGCCAATCGTGAACAATTTGTTGAGTACGTATTTCATTAGAAAAACTGGTACCCGCCTGCGGGATTCGAACACCGGTGCATCGCTACATACGAATGCACCGGACGTCTTATCCTGCAGGCCACGACGACTACTGCAGGCCACGACGACTACATATCTTTTTATCAATTACTTAAAATCATTCTCACGATTCAAGAGGTTAACCATAAATATCTTTGTAGTACTACTAATACTTAAACGTATTTTAGTGTAAAGAATCTTTCGTTTTCCCTATAATGGCTTCAAGAGTTGAAGGTTCTAAGACTTAGGCCACTAAAAGTCCGTTTATATAAAATCAACAGGATCTACAACCTGTTCCATTCAATATTGTACAAATAAGCCCGAAAGTTCGGCTCCGGCGCTTTGCTTTACCCTATTTCGGTAAGAACGATTCTTGAGACCTGTTTTGTTTGAAACAGATCGGAAACTCGTCCCGTGATGTTCTTAATTTCGGTAATAGCCGTCAACAATGAAGCGGAAATGGAATAGCAAATTTTCGATCAAGCTTTCATACATAATGCTCGTAGAAGGTCGTTCATTTTACCTCCGATTGACATAATGAGATGTGCGACACACGGACCAAATGGTTAGGTTGCAAAATTATAAATGTCTAACAACTCGTTGACGTGATTACGACTTATTAATTTAGATAATTAAATTTGAATTATAATATCGCACCTTTAGAATTATAGAGACCCACTTCGAAATTTTTGGATTTCGACTTTAATTCAGAAATGGACCTATAGCGATCCGTTTCAGCGACTCTTAATAAGCAAATGACCAAAAACGGCTTGTAAAGAGACAAACTTATCGATCGGTCTCTTTCACTTCGCCCCCTTTCTATACACCTTTTTGGTTTGAAAACTTTATTTGAAGATTTCCAAAAAACACATTTTTTGGGTTGGGTCTCTATAATTCGAAAGGCGCGATATGTACAATATTTTAAGTTCGAACGCTTCGTCTTTCAAATGAATGAAATTGATTTTACTAATCCATAATTATCAGTTGTTTCGCATATTTTTAGTTAGAAACTTAGCACCGTTTTGCAAAAGGAAGTTTTGGAAATTACCTATTCAGAAGATAATTAATCACCGCTCTGACAAATGAATGTTGAGTCTCTATATCGAGCAAGAATTAATAAGACACGTGTTTAGTTAAGTGACTAAAGTATATTGGGATTACAACCTAACGTGCTATCGACAGCCCGACAATCCCGAGACTGACGTAGCATCACTGCAATATAATTATCGCTAACACATATTAATAGTTGTTATACATTTATTGTCGTTCCTACATGAATGCAGTAACAAATGACAGAGCGAGGCTTCGTAAAAAATTTGAATCATCATCACTCAACAGACATCTACTGCTGGAGCTAGGCCTCTCCCTAAATAAGAATAGGGTCGTATAAACGTATTATGAAAATGTTCAAAGCGCATCTTAAGCTGCAGCTACCGTTTTTGGCAAACGTCATCAGTTCAACAATCAAATAATGACTAGAGGTCCCGCAGTAGTCGAAATTCGACTATAATTAATTGGAATTTTAAGTTTATACACTATTATGATTGCATTTTATACTTCTATAATCACAAATTTCGCCAAGGCTACACTATAAAAAAAAAAAAAATATTAATAAAGGCAAACAATATTTAATCTATTCTCAATTTGACTACTGACGTCAAAAACAAAACTTTGACAATAAATAGTATGCATGCGTGTTTGCGTCAAATACATGGTATGTAGTGTGTGTAATGTTTTCTTTATTGATTTAATGTATCTTTTATGCATTATTTAAATTATTTAGGGGAAAGTGGAAAAAGATCCTAAGATTGAAGCTCATGGGTGATGGTGGTCACGACCCTCAGACATGAGGAACACGACTCGAGGAGGAAAAAAAAAAAAAAAAAAAAAAAAAAATTTGCCTTGTGCACTTCCTGTCTATATTCTCTATAAGTGTGGAAAATTTCATACTCCTCCGTCCGTGCAATTTTCGTAAAAAGTGATACAAAGTTTTTGCTTCACGTATTAATATATAGATAATACAATTCCTCTAATTTGAAATTTTGTAAAATGTAGATGAACAAAACTAACCCAAACAAAGTAACCAACTGATTTATTGGGTATTCATTACGCTTGCTAATTAACAGCGTTAGTGTGTATCAAGGCTTAGTCAAACGAACGACTATTGGTTGTCAACGTTTACTTGTGAATTTCGACGGAAACGGAAATACAGTTTTCCACGAAACTTGGACGCTCCTAATTAATTGTCGTACTCATTAATCGTCAGTTTTAAACGAATTTCGAACGTAGTAATATAATTACTAGAATTGATGGTGAAGTATGGCATATAACTTTTTTTTTTTTAAGAAGGAATAAACGTAATTAGTAGCGCTATCTGCAACAGAAATAAAAAATAAAATTCTACAAAAAAACTGCACCAAGTAATAAAATAATGGTAATACTTTTCTACATGTACCAATATATTATACATAATATTAAGTTGTCCTATAAACTCCCATACCGAAAAGTATTTCACTTGTCAAAGATTCTTTGTTTCGACTTTGTCAATTTTATGCACTTATTCATTTGGACTCTGAAGACGTTCAATATTTTGCTTTAAATGTTTTGACATTTTTTTGGCATACTGCCGCGAAAAACTTTTTAAATATTTCTTAACACCCAGAAGTTTGTGGAGCTAGCTTACTGACAAACCCTAAATCTAATCAAAATATATAATTTACTACTGGCTACATATTATAGAAGACTATAAATGTTTCTAACTTCTTAAAAAACAAAGTACCGCCACGCAAATGTAAAATTCACGCCACAATGTCATAACTGCAGATATAAAATGGGTCGAGTCTTGATGAAGTTCGTGCATAATAGACGTAAACTTTACACGGAGCCGAGCGGCAACTTTTATTTACTTACTTAGCGGATTCTGCGAAATCATTGCACCGACAATGGGACTAAAAGGCAGCCTTTAAAAAAATCACGAATTCTGACGTTCTTTTAAAACGAAAATCCTTTCTAAGTTCGCCTTTATTCTCGTTCGTACTAAAACGTCTTAAATGAATCGTCCGAGACTTTGTTCGTTCCATTCTTCGTTGACAATCCCTTGACGTGTTTTATGTTCTAATTTAAATTGCTTTTATCTCTAACACGACGGTTCGCGGTCCCCAAAACGGTCGCCCTGGAAACCCGTTTTTCACTTTCGGAAGCCAAAATTACAGTTGCGCGGCTTCCTTAATTGTTTCCACTGGCTTGACTTTTCCTAGGTTTTATTTTATCTGACCGTATCGATAACTAAAGGAATGTCAAATATAAAATTCAAAACAAGTATCTACTTATTTAGATGTGAGAACGATGACTCCAGACGTTCCGTTAGGGATATAACCTTTCAATACGTATTTACGTCTGTGACCTCTGCTGATAAAATGTTACTGGGTTATAAAAATGATCATAAGTTGCATTATTCAAAACATGATGTATGTTATCAAAAGGCTGTAAACCGTTCTGTTGTGTTCAGAAGCACGTGATTCGCTATTGACATGACAATGGAAACGGTGACATGACAACGAAAACGGTAACGGTAAATGGCACCCTGATTGAAGTTATCCGTAGCGAACGTTAATCACTTGATTCTGAAAGTCTTGAAACAGCAGAAAATGAAAAAGATGATGAAGCTGAAATGGACAAGTTTGCCTTAATTTAACACAGCGTATTTTTTGTTAAAAAAATATTCTAGTTGCGATTCACAGTACTTGAATTTAATTTCAAAATGTATGTATATGTATGATATACATAATATGTATATTATTATATTGATAGCTTACTGATGGTAGGACCTCATGTGAGTCCGCACGGGTAGGTACCACCACCCCGCCTATTTCTGCCGTGAAGCAGTAATGCGTTTCGGTTTAAAGGGTGGGCCAACCGTTGTAACTATACTGAGACCTTAGAACTTATATCTCAGGGTGGGTGGTGCATTTACGTTGTAGATGTCTATGGGCTCCAGTAACCACTTAACACCAGGTGGGCTGTGAGCTCGTCCACCCATCTAAGCAATAAACCAAAAAAAAGGTTTTCCATGTTCGATCAATGTTTTTTTTTTTCAATATGTTTTATCTGAAATGTGATAAAATAGTGAAGAAGAAAGAAATAGCCGTAGCGTTGATTGTGAGCTTTCGATTTTCCAATAAACCAGAAATGCACTGCATGATAAATTTCATTTTTCCTATTTTCGACGTCGCCCCTTATCCAATCTAGCGAAATGACAAAATATTCGTTCAGGTCTCGAAAATTGAATCTATTTCGCGTAGTTACCGAGTCGAATTGTTCATTCGAAAATATGGATGAATTTGCTGTTTCACATTATTTGTGAGACCTCTTTGATTTTAATGCTTTCTTTTTTTAGTTTAAATTAGCACATCGGTAACGAAATTTTAATAGTAATAATAATAATAATCTTTCAGAATCAAGGCGGGCAAGATCGAAAATATAATGAAATAAATGATTTTTACTTTTTAGTTTTAGTAATACGAGTACCCGTAATAAGTACTTACGGAGTGTGGATACTTAGGGCAAGTGTGCGTGTTAAATACATTTAAAAAAGGATCGTAAATTAACTTTTTTGAAGACAAAAGGTAAAATAGCTGACTTACAATACCGATACTCAATCTTTGAAATAAGCATCAAATGGAAAACGAAAGCCTCAATGATATCTGACACCAAATCCAAATGTGCAAAACAAAAGAACGATGATTTTAGTTGTCACGTAACAATGTCAATGACGAAACTGGCACCTGTCCCTGAACACATACGAATCACATGATCACGGTTGTGTGCACATCAAATATTGATGATCTGATACGTGCGTTGTCGATGCCTAAAATATGATATTTCTGTTCCTTTATATTTCGGAATTGCATTCGTAAAAAAATTCAATAAAAAGGTTTAGTTTTTAACGAAAGTTTTAAAATTTTATTTGAAACGAGAACAGATCGTACATCTAAAATTATTTAAGGTTTTTCTAACTCATATTTTTGGCTTTTAGGAATCGATCTAATCCATTATCTGTTATTGGACCAATTTTAAGTCATTGTAAAAGAAGCTTTAATTAAAATCGATTTTAATATGAATCAACTATATTACGTTGTAGACACACATATGGGCTGTATAGATTCTCGAAGCCGTCAATTGTTGCGAGTGAAACTACTCTTAATAAAAGACTTAAAGTTTATCAAAATGATGCAAAATTCTAGTATATAGATGTAAAAATAATGTGAATCTATAATAAAATATAAGTGAACTGATTAATTTCAAATAGGGAGAATCCGTCTGAGATAAATCTAAATCATGGCGCAAAGCTGTGCATTGCCAAGGATTTTGTTTACATTTTTTAAGAAGAGAAAGCGATAAAAGCCTTCATTTTTAGAATCCAACAGAAGCCAACCTAATCGCGCCATTAGAGCGTTCGTCACATCCGCCCATACGCGTAAAAGCACGGAACATTACGCCAATTTTCTCGCTCAAATCCATATTGAGGGCGTGCGCCAAGCCTAATAACTATAATAAGTATTTCCCCGGTCGGATTGAGGCTTGACATGAAAGATTGATGTGAACGCTTGCAGTTTATGGGATGAAAATTATGCCTTTGTTTGTTGGATTCAAGGTCTAGCAGCATTTTCACTTCAACGATTTTCAACGATCTAGTTTTGAAAAAAAACTAACTCAAAATTCTTAATGTTTGAACAGTGGACTTAACAATTTTGACTTGACAACGGCTGACGCGTTCACTGCTTATGGTTTCTAATCTATATTCTCCTTGCGTCGTTCTCGTCATTACTGAGGGTCGTGACTTCCCCGCTGAATCAACCTCTCTTGTACGATCGTCCTCCATCGGCTGCGATCCTTGGCCTCGTGGAGGGCATCGTGGAGCTTGATGTCCAAACAAGACCGCATTTGGTCCGACCATCTTCTGGAACTGCGTCCTCTGGGACCTTTGCCCCCTATCTTGCCCGTCACCATCTATATCATAACCTATATATGAATTTATATGAACGATATAAAAACGCCCATTGAAGATGGTCAAAGGCTAAATTTCAAGAAAATATCGCCTATTCTATTACTTAACCGGAGCGCATGACTCGCATTAGTGGTGGTTTATCTTTGCGTACTCACAATACGCCTTACCACTTGACACTTATATTTTTGGGTAGATAATGACCCTTGTAGTCTTTTTAAGATATACAAAGAATCGATTCGATATTAATTAACACAGAAAACGCTATCGCTACGTTAACTACAATAATGTAGTACAAGGTTGATGGATGGTCGCCAAAATGCCTTAGTAAATTTTTTAGGTTCGAAGATTCTAGATAAATTGAGGTTCTTGGTAATTAATCTCTTCAATGCTACAGTTTTTTTCTTCGATAGAAAATGTTTGCTTAATTTTTGCTGAATTGCTAGTTAACGAAGTTTTACGTCGTTTAATCGTCAATTTGGACTAGCGAACCAGATGTCCTGGGTCCTGGGCGCTACTCAAGCACACGCAAAAAAAAAAAACGATCCAACCGTTTAGAAGGAGTTCAGTAACAAACGCACGGACGGAACAATTATATTGAAAGAAAAATAAACTCTTCAAACTGTACTGATTCGACGTCACGTCTTAAGGTGTGACAGTAAGGTTGTGATCCCCGGGCGACCACTGTACCCATTTATGCAACAATAATTTAAAAACAAAAGTCGGATTCGCTCACTCTTTCCTTATCGTTTTCCTTTCTCGTTTTTCTTTTTTACTACTCACAATAACTTCAGGTACACTTTCTTAAACAACACGTTCAAAACGTACACATGTGTATGTATATGTATATACAGGATGTTATAAAACCGGCACTAAAGAAAACCATCGGTGCGTGAATTCGGATCGTACTTCATTACAGCCTACAACCGTGTTGAGAACGAATCTTTTTTTAGTATTTACATTATCTTACAGCTAGTGCTGTCAGTCGCATTGAACATATCGATGCGTGAATTAGATTATTATCAGAAGCCGAGAAGTCTCGCACTGCAGTTGTTAACACCGAAAACCTATTCCATACGTCGAATGGTATAATTGAATATTTGAAATTATCCAATATGCATTCGACGAAGCTCACTATAATTGAATATGCAATTTCGAAAAGGGCACATCTCCGAAAATGTAAAATGTTCAGGAAATGAAAAAAACAGATTATTTTCTAAAGCAGTGTAAAAATTAAAATATTAACTTTTGAGATATATCTTAGTGTTAATTAGCAATTGAAAATTACTGGAATTATTATAAAATGGGTGTAGGTAAGTCGCAAAACTGCATGTATATGAAAAAACGTATTTGACAAAATATGCGACATGTGCCCTTTTCGAAATTGCATATTCAATTAAAAAAAATGTTTTGAAAAAAATGCATCTCAATAAATTATGTCTTACTGACGATTAATATAGTTTGCAAAAGGATTACAGTTTTTTGTGCCTAAAGTCTGATGCATTGCCTCGACTATAAGATTCCTTCGCCTATAATTTGCAATTTGCAAAAGTAAGTTACCATCGAGATTCTAGTGGCCGTATTTGACAAAGGAATTGTCGTTTGACATTTAATGATCCTATCCAGGTTTCTTTTTGTGATACTAGTACTGGAAACACACATGTTACAAAAGCAATCTCGGATACCAACTTTTTTTAACAAAGATGCTGATTTTATCAGCGTATCGAGCTAGAAGACCGCGGCTCAATGGTTACATCTACTACCAAGAGGACGACGAATAGTGTTTCCTATACATCCACGTGTCCGTCCCGTTTAAGTCTAAGAAAACAGTTAGCCATCTTATATTACCAAAGGGCTCTGGGAGCAAATGAAGAATAAGATAAACATTTGCTGCTACTCATAGACTATTAAGCTCTACATTCAGTTTTTAAAAAAAATATCTTTAAATCAAGACCGTGTGTTATGAAAATTTCAATTTCTAAATAACAAGACGAAATATCGATATACGATAAACGAATTTACATAGCAGCAATTTACTTGCGTCAATCACTATTTACATCTCAATATGGCGGCCCCAGATGTTCGCGTTGCCGCGTAACCGAACAAAAGAGCCGCGTAAAAGTAAACTGGGGTATGTTGAGACGAAGCAATACAGAGGCCGCATGCAAAACTCTTTACCGCTATATCGATACGAGTATGTGAGAGAATTTTATATCGATACTCTCATATTAGACAGGGGGTCCAGAGAAAAATATAACTCAACTTTTCGCATATCGAGGCGAGAGATGAAAACATACATGAAGTAGAATCGATAGCGTGTTGAAATTTTTGCAATTCTAAATTTGATTTGGTTTTTGATACATAATATTGCTGTTACTCTGAGTATTTTATTTTATTTAAAATTTACATTTAAACGATATCCGAACTATGTCATGATAAAATCACATAATGCAAATGCAAAATGATATACATTGCTTACTTTTTGTTTTTTTTTATTCTTTCGCAAAATTATCAGGTGTGTGTGAAAGCTTAACAGCTGCTGCTGGTACATCAGTGAAAGCTTCTAATTTAGTACCATCTAATTAAATAGGTGATGCAAGAGTATTTGCGACAAACACAACAAGAAATACACCTATCATTAGTACGTTTTTAATGTAGGTAGTAACGGTAATAATTATAACCGTCCGACGTCATGTCAAGATCATTAGGGGTCTTATATATGTATCATATACAGAAACTGTTATTTGATGGATGACAAAGAATATCGATCATAATTCCTTTCAAATACCACTACCAATTTTGTAAGGATGGTTTAAAAATTTGGCTAAAAAAGACACGAAGGAAAATAACATTTTTGTAGACGTACCGGCTAATCCTAATGAAATACTTCCCCTTGTTTTGGCATCTTGAGTAGGCAGTTTCACCTTCCTCGCTTTCCCTAACAAACTTTCATTTTTAAAGCTACGCACTCTTTTATCCTCATATTTTCAATTACACCACCGTTGGTCGTTACTTACGCTCTTTAAAGGCACCTCAAACAAGTAATTTTGCCGGCAACACAGTAATTTTTCTAAATGGACGCCAGTTTAATATCAGGGTTGCTAGCTTTGATAAACGGCAGCACCATTGTCGGGCCCGCCCGAGCCGCAGAATTAAAACCCCCGAGATAATTTACTTGCCGAATTTATTCTGCATGGAGGCTTTATGTTGCGACCTACGATATTTTGTACTGATTACAAACAATATCAACATTTTTTGGTAGTTTTCATAATAATGCTCTGGCCACTCTAGCGCGCAAATGGAATTTGTATAGAATTACTGGGGTTGCGACCGTATTCTGTTTCAAGCCAAATTTCGATGATAGCTAGACAGAGCTTTGGTCCAGATTTTAATTTGGATCTATATGGAATCTGTATGGTATATTCGTCTGCTGTGAAATTTTTTAATGTTACGGGATGTTCAGTAATGCATGCATTTCTGTTTTTAAAATTTTCTGAAAGTTATCAAAGCTTTGTATTGAATTGTGTTTCGTCCGATTTCAGCACGTTAGCAAAGTATTTACATTGTTAACGACATGGACAATGACTTTGTTCTAACAGCTCACTCATCTACCAACTGGTCAGGTATTTAATGGTAGCCATGAATGATTTGGCAAAAACTTAAATCGCGTCAATAGCATTTCAAGGCTGCGTCTATTTAAAAGAAAGAAATGTACCTAAAATTCTCTTTTTTAGCAAGGATACACGGCCAGTAACATTTTCAGTCGACAGATTCAGTACTGATGCAGTAGTAATCGCCTCTGGCCGCCGGGTCACCATTGAGCAAAAACTTGTGTGATGAACCCGTTTATTTGTTATTTCTAGGCGTCCAATATCTATATATTTATATATTCAAACGTACATAAGTTTGTAAATCAGTCTTTCGTTCCCATAGTACTCTCTTCGATATCGTTCAGTCACCACTGAGGATCGCGACCACATGTGACGTTCTTCCACTGTGTTCGATCATGGGTGGCATGGACCGCATGGTATAGACTACCACCAAGTGCTTCCCTTATTAGATCTTACCACCTGGCTGGTGTTCTGCCCACGGCGCGCTTGCCCTCTATGCGACCCGTAATTATGAGCTTCTCTAATTCATGTCTGGGAGACCGCATAATGTGTCCCAAGAAGCTCATAACACGTTCCCGGTTGATGGAAGAGAGCCTTTTTCGGATGTTTAGTTGCCTTAGAATGGACTCTTTTTTTTTTTACTCTCCCATAGTACAGGAAAACCAAATTTGGAATTTGGAATCAGGTGGCCGTGACTTGTTCTCGGCTATTATTTCCTAACAACAAATTTAATGTTCACGATTGACTTCCACGGTGAAGGAATAACATCGTGTAATAAAAATCAAACCCGCAAAATTATAATTTGCGTAATACTGGTGGTAGGACCTCTTGTGAGTCCGCACGGGTAGGTACCACCGCCCCTCCTGTTTCTGCCGTGAAGCAGTAATGCAGGTTTGAAGGGTGGGGCAGCCGTTGTAACTATACTGAGACCTTAGAACTTATATCTCAAGGTGTGTGGCGCATTTACGTTGTAGATGTCTATGGGCTCCAGTAACCACTTAACACCAGGTGGGCTGTGAGCTCGTCCACACATTTAAGCAATAAAAAAAATAATAATAATAATAATATAACGTTTAATTTAAGGACATCGGTATGGTACATATAAGATTGCTACCCAAAAGGCGACCGCACGCCTCTTACCATCGTAAACTGGAATAAACTCATTAAGTTCCCGTGTGTCGAATTCGTGTCACATTTCGATACGACACGGACATTTTGTCGTTTGGCACGCAAGCTAAGCCTGCGTGTGACATAATATAGGTCGAGAATATAAGGGAAATTATAAAGAAAAATGTTATTTGTAGTTGACGATCATTATTTCAAAGACTGTCTGTCAGTTCATCATTGTCATCATCAGCTTGATTGTCGTGATGAATTAAATCTGAGATCTTAAGTGGTAATAAGTTACTTCGATTAAATAATGGGTTAAATGGATTTACTTTATTTTATTTATATCTACTACTTCCCTCTCTTCATACTTGTCTGATATTAAGCGACTGTCGGAGCCAATAGACACCTTTTCATTGCTCTTATAGGCGGACGAGCGTACCTTATGATGAGTGGTTACCACGGCTTTTGGACGACAGCGATGCCAGGGGCACGGCCGCTGTCTTTAGCTGAGTACTCCCCGCAAACCTTGTTTGGAGCGGAATTCTCAGGAAAAGCCACGGAGGAAACTTTACTCCAAAGTCGGAGGGATATCCTTGGATAAACATCACAACGTGAAATGCCAACAGCCATCTTAACCGAAGCCTAGGTCGGAATCTCGCTTGTATTGAACCGGCTGTTCCACCATTAAGCTTTTTGGCCACTTCGTTCAAATTAGTCTCTCTGTCTATCTTTATCTTTTATCATCATACTGTTAATGAAATGGGCATCGTGCAAAAATCACACCGCATTACACAATAGGGGTCTTTGAGACATGGCTTATCTGATTCCATGAGGATAAAAACCACATCGTGATTTTCGTTAAGCCCTTTTAAATATGAGATTGAAGTATGTTTGGTCACATGCATACGTGATGCTCCCCGCCCAGAACACCACAGCTCTGAGGCACTACCAACCCTGATTGTTGTTAAATACATTGCGGGTCTCATTTTATATCAAGACATAAT
Source organism: Bombyx mandarina (assembly GCF_003987935.1). The sequence goes on along the minus strand of NW_021011498.1, from coordinate 2,382,215 downwards.
ACCTTGTTCCACATAACAATTAGTCTGTCTACAACCTGTCGTCAGCTGTTCATTGTATTGTATTGAATTGAACTACAGCTGTTCCATCTGCAAAACGATACAGTTGTACCTAACCGTTCGGGCTCACAGTATGCTCTATCTCCAGTAATTAGATTAATTTGTAAGTTTTTCTAGGTTTATCTTACATGATGTTGTTTTTTCATATTAATATGAAAGTAGACAGTGATCCTAGAAAGACTTTGATGGATTTAGGGAAAGAGGATATATGCGAGGGAAGTGTATGAGTCCAAAGATGACGTAAAAAAGAGGACATTAATCGCCAACCCCATATACTCGTAGTTGGATATGACAATGATTTTCTGTAAAAAAAATCCATCTATTTAAAGTCATAGACAGTTGTATTGCTATAAAGGAAATCACATCCTTTTTAATACGCTTTTATTATCTTCAGACGTATGTATGTTAGTTTGTAACGGAATCTTTGAACATAATTTTGACCCCCTTTAAAACGCCGGATTAACTCGAAATTTCGTATACTTATTAAGAGCGACGACAATACAATATTTAAAAAAAAAATGAAAAAAAATATGAAAATATTGAAATTCAACTTAAAAATGAAAAATAAATAATAAGCGTGGGGTGCATGGTATCAGTAATTATAACTATTTTATGAACAGATATGAGTAGAAGGGGTATTTTGATAAAATCCTAAAAAGCACCAACGTTTTTTTACTATAAAATCATTTTTCTTACACTATTTTGAATTCAAATTTATTAATATTTATTTTATATTTTTAGTTGGATTTTCTATAAAAGCGTATTTTGGTTAGTTTTTTAAACTATTATTTATTTATCCTTTAGGCCAAGACTTCTAAACTTCTGCGTTGAATACTCACGGCCAGACATGCTAAAGGATCCTTTGACGCATTTCACGTTGTGATGCCTATGTGCACCTGCGTGCGCTCGTTTGCGTATCTACGCAAATAAAAAGTAGTAAAACGTTGTCAATTTTATGATGATCGTAAACTGAATGCCGTGCATTTTACTCGCCAGCTTCGTGTCAAACATGGGGCAAGGGAATTGAAAAGGCGAACGTTTGCGGTCGCGATATTGTCACTGCACATTGATTTATTATAATCGGTGATTTGCAAAACACGTGCTAGAATATCTCTGTTTCGCTTATCCTTGAATCTATACCATCGATTCTATTCATTGTGTAAATTAATAGTTTCCAGCAAAAAACTAAATTACAAACTATAATTATGAACAAACGTACTGTTACAAACACACAGGTTAGTCAAAAACGCGACTTTAAATGATCCAAATTTCGTCCAAAAAAATATTACCAAAGTACGTATATTAAAAGATTGTACCTGTGTGTATACGCTTACATTCGCGACACGCACACACGACTAGAACGTAAATAATGCGATCACGTGACAATGCGTCATTATTTGACATAACTCGACCGCGCAATGTTGCCAGGTGACGAAAAACCTACCGCTGTTTTATTTCGAAGCAATTAATGCTTGATGACCGCATTATTGTGAATGAAAAGCATGGGTTATGTTAATGCCATTGATGGGAATACGAAGATACTATAGCTTCATAACGTGAACGTCCCGTAACATGATGAAAATAACGACATTACTTGTCGAAATCTGAATTGTGTTCAAATTTTCTCTAAAAGACCATTAGAAAAAGGCTTGCGGAACAGTACATTGGCCACTAATATGTATGTCCTTGTCTGTAAAATTTATGATGCCAGTATTTTTAAAAGTGTTTTCTAGACTCCTCTTAGACCAATCTTACTTACTTGCAATCTTACTTAGATCAATTGGCTAAAAATGATCGACAACGCGTCCTTATTATGTGTACGCCGGCCATCGAACACATCCGGTCAGTGACAGTGACAGAGAGAGGAGTTGTTGCGGGATTCACATTGTGTCTTTTTGTACTTAGAAGGTAGATGGACAAACCGTTCACAAGACGTTTATAAATAACAGAAATGTCGGGACATATCCGAGCCGTTACCGACGGCCGTGTGCCACACTAAGTATCGAATTAAAAAATCAACAAAAGAATAAGCGAATAATACAAAATTGTAGCCTAATCTTTTACAAACATTACTTATTATATTATATGTAACAGACCTTTCTAATAACAAGGACGGAAAATGTGTATCAGTTCTTATATCTGATCATAAATAGAACAACAGCGGAAACAACTGCTTATACTTATCTTACTACTTATACTGGAACAAACTGCTTATAACATATAATCGTATGCGAAGAATGAACGGAAACTTCGCCTTAACATTGTTTGTATCGCACTGAATATTTAATACGCAATGTCGATAAGGAGGACTCGCAGCATTGTACCGGATCATGTATGATGTAAGCACTTATGGTGTTATTAAAGGTATTATAGCCAGATCGAAGGAGAAACAGCTGAAGCTTGTATTCCATATTACACTTTTTTTTGTAAGAACGTTGTTATATAAGTACAGCTTAATATTTGAACCGAAAAACCAAAACTATGCCTTATATACAAAAAGCGAATTGGGACGAAAGGAAATAAAATTGATTATTATTAAATAGGGTCAAATGAAAGTAGATAAAATAGCACATAGTAAGTGTGCTCCAGACTCTTTCCAAATCTCGACTCTAAGAACTTTTAACAATTTTGATACATATTCTTACACTTGTACATCGTCACATATAGGAAACTGTAAATAGACCACCATTGTTACAAGTTTAAACAAAACAAAAACACTGTGGAGCATTATTAAGTGAATGAGAGGCGTGACTTAATGAGTCAGCCACAGAAGACAGAACTGACTAGTGACGTAACTTATAAGGAGCTTAAAGAAGAAGAGTTGCAAGCCTCGAATTTTGTGTAGATTTTTAACTTCAAACTCAATTTTGTAAATATCAAACTCAATTTTATAAAAATCTAATTCAATTTTGTAAATATCCCCCTTGTAAATATTCGTTTACCTGTCCTCTATGTACAGATACCGGATTCTACTGGCCCATTGCATATCGATAAAGATGTATCGTTTTAAAAGGAAAATGTAAACACAAAGTATTTCAATTATAAGAAATACGAAAAAAAAAGATGCTTCCTAATAATTTTTTTTAACAAAACACAATCAAATTAACTCTTTCCGATTTGCTATAAATAAAAGAACGGCCTATAAATAACTTGAGAAAGCGTAGCGCAGCGCTGCCTAATGAGTTAGAGGGAGACCGTCAGATTCAATAAACCATTTGTATTCAGATGGGATACCGGTCGGCCGCATTTTAATTTACTTACTCGAATTAAAATTGCGCGTGATACGAATCCGATCCGCTTTTACTACGATACTTTGTTTTTATAGTTGATCGAAGATGTTTTCGTGTTCACAATACCGGACTCGGTGGTTTTGAAGTTACTAGAGGTCCCGCAGTAGTCGAAATTCGACTATAATTAATTGGAATTGTAAGTTTGTACACTATGATGATTGTATTTTATACTTCTATAATCACAAATTTCGCCAAGACTACACTATAAAAAATATTAACAAAGACAAACAATATTTAATCTATTCTCAATTTGACAACAGACGTCAAGAACAAAAGTTTGACAATAAATAGTATGCAAGCGTGTGAGCGTCAAATACATGGTATGTAGTGTGTGTAATGTTTTCTTTATTGATTTAATGTATCTTTTACGCATTATTTAAAAAAAATATAAGCATTGTGCACTTCTTCTCTATATTCTCTATAAGTGTGGAAAGTTTCATACTCCTCCGTCAGCGCAATTTTCGTAAAAAGGGATACAAAGTTTTTGCTTCACGTATAAAATATATAGATACTTCTTTAGGTGCGTTATGAAAAATTGATGAGAGTAAAATTTTACGATGCGCGCGCACCGTGACACAAATCTAACAGAATGAAGTTGCCCACTAAATCGCTCATTACAATACGACCGACGTAACTTGGCGAGTCTGAATATAGCCGCAGGTGAACTTTCCGAACCGTACCGAGAATTACCGTGTGGGTGACTCACATGTGGTAAAATTTGGTCGCATCATCGGTTATACGCATTACTGCAAATTGTCCTTCGACTTGAGCGAACCATATAACATAGAGGGTGGCGACGAAAAAGTTGTTAAGTCTGTCGCTGCGACTGGAGACGCCATTTTTACGTGTCGTCGTGGCCGTGTATTAACTTGCGATTTAACTGTATCACTTCCACTCGAACTGGACATTTCTTGAATGTGTTCTCCGGGGTCACCAGTTTAGTCGTCGTCTGGTGGCGGTGGATCGGTAAAAATGCGACCGATGTACTAGCGAAATATATCGCCACCGCTATACTGCAGTTATCGCCTGACTTTGCTTGTGAATTTTATTTTGTTAAGTGTAAATAATGTTTTGTATGATTGTGTGATAAATGAATGTGTTGATATAAAATAAAGTATGTATGTGTTGTTGTGTAGTGTAATTATAATAAAATATTATAAAATAAATAAATACATGTGAGTCACCCACAACCGAATTTATACGATGTCAAGAAAAGGGATGTCCATTATGCGTGTTTGAGGATGTTGTTTAATCGATTTTTTTTCAAATTGATTAAAATTTAAATAAAAAAAAAGAATTTAATTTAATAAAAATAAAGTATAACTTCTTACGCGCGTACATAAGTCCACGCACCCTTTTTTTTAAGTCGGCACTCTGTTATATTTCCTGTAGCCGGCGAGCGCCTCCGAGGTATGTCCCTTAAATTGACTGTGTAACCTTCTCGTGATGAAATCTATTGTCTCAAATCGTTTATTCTTTCAATTTGCGTATTGAAAGGCTTTGTTTACGGAAACGAGAAGCTTCACGAGTCTCGGGTAAGGTTTTTTTTTTTTTAAAATATAAAAACGTTTCGGACGTTTTCGGAAATAAAACTGTTATTCTTTTTTTTTTTTAAAGTAAACCATTTCGTTTCGTCTCATTGCCTACATTTCATTTGATTCTGATTCTAGTTAGTATTTTCTTTTTAAACGGTTAATGGAAATTGAAGTATTCAATGTAGTATGACTAATTTAAACGAAAATCAAACAATCCCTTTTGCCTTTGTCAAAGTTCTTTTTGTATATATATGTATTCGTATTAAGTTAGGTAGTTTTTTTTTTATTGCTTGGATGGGTGGACGAGCTCACAGCCCACCTGGTTACTGGAGCCCATAGACATCTACAACGTAAATGCGCCACCCACCTTTAGATATAAGTTCTAAGATCTCAGAATAGTTACAACGGCTGCCCTACCCTTCAAACCGAAACGCATTACTGCTTCACGGCAGAAATAGGCGAGGCGGTCGTACCTGCCCGCGCGGACTCACAAGAGGTCCTAGCACCAGTAAAATCTATTGTCTGTTGATCGCATTAACACAACGAACGCGATCGGGAACAGTAAGTCACACGAATACAGCTACAGGTCAATTCGGCGTTCTAAATATATATTTTTTGCTCCTATTTGTATGACCACGCCGTTATCGTCAGATTCGATGTTTATATTTGCACAACAATCCAGCGCTTGGCGTCGGCTGGGAGTGCTTTGTTGTGGTAATTTCATTAGACGAGGTCGCCGCCCGTTGAATATTAATAAGAGAAGACTTTGGCCCGCGCACTTTTGTTTTTGACCGCCCCGTACTCCGGTAAACCGTTTACTGTCGAATATTGGGTATTCATTATAATGAGGCCTAATATTGTATATTATTTAAAACGGTTTACAGTACTATAATATTATTATTAGAGAATTATATTTCTCTTGACCTAAATTGCTTTTAAACGGATTTAAATAGAAGCTTTGGCTTGTTTTAATTGCCTTCTAAGCAGACGAGCATACGGCAGCCCACTGAGTTTCTCGCCGGATCTTCTCGGTTGGTCGCGTTTTCGATCCGGTGGTAGATTCTGCGAAGCACGGCTCTAACTAGGGCTTGTGTTAGCAAAATCGTCAGGTTTGAGCTCCGTGAGCTCACCTACTAGCCCCGTGACGCTGAAATAGTCTCTCTAGACCATCAGCTTAAAGAGCAAAACAAAAAAGAGCATATGGCTTCACCTAAGGGTGAGTGGTTACCGTCACCCATAGACTTCAGCAATGCCAGGGGCAGAGCCAAGATGCTGTGTACCACCTGGGTTGTTGACTTGTTTTAATCAAAACGAAAATATTTAATGACATTAAACACATTACCGTGTACTTGTACATATTAAGTATTTGTACCTATACTGGTTTTCAAAAAATAATTAGTTTAAATGAGTCTATAAAGAGTTTATAGAGAGTCTATACATAATTTAATCGCGGAAATTTGGAGCGATTTCTCTGTCTCTTTCCGGCAAAGTACTATTTTACAGAATTAGCATTGCCCAATATTGGGTTCTCTGTCTAGCATGAAATTATATTCATAACCATAAATTATTATATTTATGCACTTATAACTAACTTCCTTACGTCTAGATTTGATTAGCTTTTGTTGTGTTTATGTTTAGATTTTTTTTTGTAAGATTACGAAAACAATTTGAAAAGGGTATCCGTGTAGCACAAATGTGTACAGAGTGAAAACACAAAACTCTTACTTAGGAAAAGGAAAACAAAAATTACCTCAGGTTACTGAAATCTGAAATTGCCAATGTAATCAATGAAACAGTTCCGTAGAATCGTCCGTTGAGCTAATTCCTCCTCATGGAGCGTAAATGATGGAAGCCCCTTTCTCAGGAAAATGATGAAATATGATTTATGGTTCCCACACGTTTTTCCCGGTTATAATTAGATTCTCCGGCGTCACGTAGCGAAAGTAAACACCTAAGGCATCAGGTGGCTTACGGAGGATGTAATGTACTGCGGTGAACGTCGGCACATTCATAACATAATGTAATTATGTAAATGTTGGCGCGGGAAAGTGATACTTTCGCGTCTTGCGCGCTGTAAAATAGCTGTCGTGCGAGTTTGCCCGGTTTAAAAGCGCATTATCCGGTTTTTGTCGCTTTGTTACCCGGTACAGTTTTTCGTATAAGCAGTTTGAATGTATAGACATACGCATTTTATTTTCAGTCTATGTTATTATATATTCTGGTGTGTGAAACTGACACAGTCACTCAAAGTATTTAAGATATTTATTTTTTCTGATAATCGAATGATTCAAACTCTCCTTTTTTTAACAACCAATAAGTTCCTTTTAAGTATTTGTTTATTCGTCAATAATTAATCTATCCAAATAAATGCTTGGTGAATACGTGATGTTCGAAATACAAACATGTCCAAAAATATTAATGTTCTTTTTATTTATAAATTCATACGAAATGCACCAAATATATAATACCTATATCCTCGTTTATTATCAATATAATTTGAGGAACAAAACAAAATGGATATTTTTATTCGGAAGATAAAATATCGTCCACATTGTTTAGACCTGTAGCGATATAGAATGTAATACATTGCAAAGTTCCAAACAGAATAGATGAAATTGTAATCGATGGTGTAACTCCAGCTACTGGTTAAACAAGATAATGGTTATATAAGCTACATCGACTGTGTGTAACGCTTCGAGAACTGTATCCTTTCATTCAAATATGAACTAAGTGCCGATATCATTAAGGCTCAAATTTGGCGTTTTATGTTTGAGATGTATTCAATCGTATAAACTGACATTATCATTTATTTTAACGTTTAATGTGTTTTATTTTACTGAGCAAAGTTCTGAAGGCGCTTACACAACGCTTTGCGACTTCGTTTTGTCATTAAAACAAAAACTACATTATAACCATAGGCCGACGACACAAAATCGTTAATTTCCGTAAAACACCTTGCTGCTGTTCAAACACCTTGTTCCTTTAGTGCTACGTAATATAATCCGGCTATTTAGCAATTACATATTACCATTTCTGCCATAGTTAGCTTAGTAGTTTTTAGTATTTATTTATTAAGATTAAATTAAGCCCGCTTTCTGAACGAACTTTGATTATAATTTTCTCTTTTAAAGTTGACAGGATCACCCTTTAGGCCAATCTGAAAATTACACCAAAATACCGTCCAGCCATTTCGGAATCTATAGGGAACATACATACACACATAGACTTCTCTATATATTTTATATGATCCCCCTTATTTGAAGTCGGATAGAACTCATCAAGCTCAAAACCAATAATTACGTACGTGGCTATCTCAAATTTCCTAAAAATAACCTCACTTTGTGCAATCAAATATTCAAATCCTTGAAATTCTTGAAAAGCTTCTGGTTTAATTTAATATTTGTTTAGAAGAACCTTAAATAGATAACAATTTTCAAAGCATCACCGCAGTCTAAGAAGGTATTCTCGAGTTATATTGTTTATGGTAAGAAGGAAATCTTGTTGGGGCTTTATACCGCTCTCGTGGAGTATTCATGGACTGTGAGTGCGTCACTGAGGTTTATGGACAATGCTACATACGGCCCTCAATGTTGGTTAGCATTTTTCGTTGTCATAAAATTTCGCTGCAGTTAAAATGTACGTCACGTCTGGCCTTAACGCATTTAGACCTGTAGTAGTCTGTGTTTTGATGGTATGGATTAATCCTTAATTTTAAGCCGTATTATTTTATATTTATAGAAACTCTGATGAAACACGGTTGGCGAAAATCGAGAGGATTAATGAACATCGTTTTTAAAAGCGTGTTCCACGTTCCCAATTATTGCCATAACAAATATTTCGAACTCGTATTTTTATTTATTCACGTATTCATAATGTGTCGAGATGAAAAATCTCATTTGCAGAAAAAATAATCCCATTTAAATCTAATCTAATAATACTTTATACTATTATATTTTCTTATATTCATATCACATTCGTGACTCGATAAAGCAGTTGAGCAAAATCACAATTTTTTTACCGAGTTCGAGCCTCAAATATTCCAACAATTCTGAATTACATATCTATATATTAATACGTGAAGCAAAAAGTTTGTATCCCTTTTTACGAAAATTGCGCGGACGGAGGAGTATGAAATTTCCCACACTTATAGAGAATATAGAGAAGAAGTGCACAATGATAATATTATTTTTAAAATAATGCATAAAAGATACATTAAATCAATAAAGAAAATAACAACAATAAAGAAAAAAACAATAAAGAAAACATTACACACACTGCCATGTATTTGAGACACACACATATGTATAAATAATCTTTGTTTATTGTCAAACTTTAGTTACCTAATGCTTAAAGTCTGTGGTCAAATTGAAAATAGGTTAATATTGTTTTTTTTTAATATTATTTGTCTATAGTCTTGGCGAAATCTATGATTATAGAAGTATTGACAATATAACCATAATAATGTTCTAACTTATAATTTCAATTAATTATAGTCGAATTTCGACTACTGCGGGACCACTAGTTTATATTAAAATTAGCTAATACGAAAACAAAACTAAGATTGAACTAATGCTTTTATTTTCTTGACGACCTTCGCCATCGTGTGTCGCAGAACACCATATGCGTACACAGTACGTTTTTGTTATGACCACATAAGTCCTTATAGTTGAAGATGCCTGTAGAATACTAGAGATCCACATTTTTCGTTTCGGAACCTTTTTATGAGGACTCGTAAAATATCGGGTTCGCTTTGATTTATTTACGTTTATGACGTAAAAATACGCGATTCACACTAAAAAAAATAAAGAACTGGGTATTTTTCTTTTAGAAAAGTAATCGAAGTCTCACTCGCGTTTTCACTTGTTTTAAAATGACCAAATTACAATATCCTTATTACTTATATGTTATACTAGCGACCCGCCCCCGCTTCGCTTCGGGAACATTTAAATTATTATTGCTTATGAAAATAAGATGGCGGATTTTTTTCATACTTACTTGACACTTATCGTTATATTTTGGATAATTCACACTATATCTTTATAAATTATAACCTATAATTTATTCTGAGGTGTCAGTTATATCATTGTAAAGTTTCATCAAAATCCATACAGTACTTTTTGCGTGAAAGAGTAACAACACAGATAACCCCCAATTTTATCCCCCAGGGTTATCTGTGAGTAACAAACATACATCCATACACTCTTACAAACTTTCGCGATTATAATATTAGTAGGATAATATAATATATGTATATGTAAGCAATATCTTTAATGCAAGTTTACTTCGTCAGTTCAGTTTTAATATATTATTATTATTTAATTTTGAAACACAAGATTGTAATATTATATCGTAAGAGTAATTTTAAGTCTGTAATTATTAAGTATTTATAAGAGCATTGACAATCTATTGAAGAAATCACAATGTGTTATCACTACCAAAACAATTTTTTTTTATTGCTTAGACGGGCGAACGAGCTCACAGCCCACCTGGTGTTAAGTGGTTACTGGAGCCCATAGACATCTACAACGTAAATGTGTAACCCACCTTGAGATATAAGTTCTAAGATCTCAGTATAGTTACAACGGCTGCCCTACCCTTCAGACCGAAACGCATTACTGCTTCACGGCAGAAATAGGCGGGGCGGTGGTACCTACCCGCGCAGACTCACAAGAGGTCCTACCACCTGTATTATGAACTAATCAAGAAAGGAGTGTGCGCTTCATCAGAAAAAGTACCTAGCGAATAGCAAAACCATAATCAACTTACTATGTAACAAAACATGTTAGTTTTAGGGCAAATTCGTTTTATTTCTTTGCTGTACTTTAATAAAAAGTAAATAACCCGTGTAACGGTAGCTGTAGTAGAATATAAGTGTAATTTGAGAAAGCCTGAATCGCGCTGATAACTTTTACAAGACTGCACATCGACACATGCAAGGAATAAAATTGTAAATCACATTTAGAATATTTTGAGTTGCAATGTTATTCCTTGCACCTGTCGATTTATATCGTCTTCTCGCATTAAAAGTGTACAATTTCTAAAAATATTCGGAATTGAATTAATATGCGGAATCATTTGGTATCACCAGTATTTTTCTCATAAATACTGTCAAAACAGCGTAGTTTTGTTTAATTTTTTTTTAGTTTACAAATGTTTTGACTACCATTAATAAAATCAATACATAATTTTATCTTACTTTAAAAGACAGATCGCTTTTTCGCATTAAAAGTGTACAATTCCCAAAAATATTCGAAATTGAGTTAATATGCGTAAACATTTGGCATCACCAGTATTTTTCTAATAAATACTGTCAAAAGAGCGTAGTTTAATTTTGTTTTTGTTTTTTTTGTTTACCTATATTTTGTCTACTATTAACAAAATTAATACATAATTTTATCTTACTTTAAAAGACCGATAATGTAACTGGTAAAAACTAAAAAATAAATGTTGTAAATATGATTAACATTAAAAATATCACATGTTAAACCTTTAAAACACTTACCTGTAAAATTAGTAAGTTTTGAGATTATACAGTTTTAGACGATATGTACGTACATGATCCAAACAACAATATCGCAGTGTCGATCTACTGAGAGAACATCCGGTCGTTGAAAGAACATACCTTCGTTCTACGCTACACTTAAATATCATTATTTGAACAGCAAAATTCCAAAACCGTAAAACTTTCAGCATCAGTGCCGTCGGCGCATTAACGCTGTCTGTGTAACAACAATATTCCCTAGGATCATGCGGGAACTGCATTAACTCGGAGATGCAAGCTCCTTTTATGCCTCATAAAACTAGCTCTCCCGTGTGGAGTGCACCGAATTCTCCCATAAACCTAATGAAGTGAATTTCCACCTTGCGGTTTTCCAGACGGAGCTGCCTTTACATTGTTTTAGCAAAAATCTCGACAGTGCCGAAACGGCTTAAGTAGTGAAAAACAATTTTGAACTCTGATCTTATAAAATTACAGTTTTTAAGGTTTAGTCTCGGTTTGATTTTCGTAATCCGATATTTTCGAATGCTAAACAGTTTACGAGGTTTTTACAGTTTTTGGAAGCCACAAAAACTGTTTTGTATTCTAGAGTACACTAGGTCAAACCGTGGAACTGTTTCTTAACTGTACATTTGCAGGGAGTCATTGGATCATAATCCAAGATCAGGCACGATAAAATACCATATTTCATACTCTCATATAAGATCGAAGATAGAGCTATAAATCTTCGAATGGTATGGAACTAATAGACTCTTCCTTTGGGACCATTAAACGCCAACGATCTCTATTCACGTCCCGTATGCCATTTCGTATGTATTGAAAATTGTTTATTACGTCAACTGCGCAGAGTAAAAATTCTATATATTTTTGGGCGTATTTCTTGAACGAAACGAAGGGAAATGAATTCTTGGAGGGAATAATGAAATCGACTAGACTTATCGTTATTGGTGGAGATAGGAAAAGAGCTTCAGATCTAACTGCTGTTAAACGGGTAGCGAAAATTACGTAGATTTGCAAAAAATTGAATGTCGCCAGCCTGAAGACGACGTTACGAAGTTTCAGTTGTGTTTAATGACGGCTCTTCTGCCATTAAGTTGGCTATCCTTGTCATTAAGCTTTGAACGCGAGTTTGTTGGGCAACTAGGTGACAGAAAGCTTCTCTCTCCGACGCACGCTTATTCTTGGTGACGGTTATAATGGTCGCAATTCCGACGACAACCTGCATGTCATTGCGTAGGGTAGAGAGAGTAGTGGGAAGCGAAAAAAGTGCCACTTTCTTATGACGATATGGAAATGACAGTTTAATGTGGCTTTTATTAATGCACAGATGCACAGATTTTTTAATGGTGGTTAGGACCTCTTGTGAATCCGCGCGGGTAGGTACCACCACGCTGCCTATTTCTGCCGTTAAGCACTAATGCGTTTCGGTTTTCGTATTAGTTTTGATGATGTCCACGAACAGCTAAACTATTTCTTGTTCACTTCCAGATTTTAATTAGGTACCAATAAATAATTTGACAAGCACTTGCACTGTCAATATGCAGTCACGATTTTTGATGCCCTTGCGTTGGCAAACCGTGTAAAAAAATTTATTTAAAACATTAACGGAGTTACGTACTTTAACTTAATTACGTAATGATTGTAGTATACGAAAATATTAATGTAATTATCAAAGACCGTGCATTTTTAATATCATAAACGCTGCCAACAGAGACAAAGTTCCCAGGAAAATTCATTCATTTGCTCCATATAACAAACAGGGAACATATTGCACAGGCGGGGGCGGAAGCGATTCATATTAATGTATGCTATTAACAACCCAGTGTTCGAAATTCCCGAGGGCCATGAAAAAGCGATTGATCCGCGTATTGAACTGTTTCGCAAATAACGTGAACAGGAAAAAAAATTGAAAAAAAAAACAAGAGATCAATTATTGCGTGTGATTATAATGTTTATAAATAACGTTCTCTGAAGGCAATTAAAATTTGATTCGATTTTTTGCCTTGCCCAAGGATAATAATACAGTTAAGCAATCAAAAGTTTTTCCGTAAAACAATTCTCGAAAACTTGTTCGAACTATTAATTAACATGGTACAATTCTAATTGAAATTTTCAATATCCACATCCACTTCAACGATCGCCAGCTTTATATCGATGTAAGCTTTTTGAATTTAATAAGTTTTTATTTATTTAATATGCAAGCACAGGAGCAGGCTGATAGTACCGCACAAAAATAACGTATAAATTTTGGTACTGAACTATTTGTTTGTAATTTTAATAAATCTATAATTTCATAATTTCATAGCTGGTCCCACAATACATAAATATGAATTGCTGCCAAATAATATACTTGTCGACACGCGCCAGGGATGGCTGAGCGGTAGTTTCCGTCATCACTCGTATTTGGTTGAACTCAGTTTATAAAAAGTCAATAAAACCTTTTGAATAATAATTATTGAAACTCAACACACACAACTTTCACAATGACAGGATAAACCGACAGTTTCGTTGCACATACCGACAGACCGACTGACTGCCAGAGACTCACTAACTGAGACGGACGGAATGACTGTCTGACACGGAATGCCACGACTCTGTCCACGTACCGCCATTTTATACTGTGGCGTTACGGAGTCTACCCTTCATTTTGTGATATTAATCAAAACAACATTTCATAATTTAAAATAATAATCAAAACCACCGTCTTAATATTACTAAAAGTCGATATCCACGACAACTAAAAGGCGTTATCCACGACATACTGATTATTTTAAGTTTGCTTGTGATTTTTCTCAGTCCGAAGTCAGCTTCATTCCGAAGCTATAGTAGTTATGACATATTCAAAAGAGCCTGAAGGTCTCTTTGAATCTAAAACTATTTGATTTCATCGAATAGCAATGATATCCCTAAAATTAGACTATAATTCTTAATCGTTTCACTCTTGGCAGAGTGAACGTAATCGTTATGTAGTCTTGGAGGGGGGCAGATCTGATGCGTCTTACGATGCATCTCTTCCCTTCTTACCATCTCTCCCTGCTCAAGGCCGTTTTGCTGCACTTCTTTAAAAGGTCTCTCACCTTAGTCCTGATTTCTCGCGACTTCTCGCGCGATCTTGTGACGCCCACCCTTCTGAGGACGAAGAGGCGGTCTACGTTACAAGCGGTCTCGTCGTGGAACGTGTCCGAAGAAAGCTACCATACGAGACTGTACTGTAGAAAATAGCCGCTTCTTGCTAAACCACTGGTTTTTGTAGTATAGAGATGTTGACTACACAGTCTTACTGGTATAGAATAGTAGTCAAACACCTAGTACCAAATTACGAACACAGATGTCGGATTTTAGTAATTTGTCCAACCCATAGACACAGCTCACCAAGTTTCTCGACGGATCTTCTCAGTGAGTCATGATTTCAATCCGATGGCAGATTCCGTGAAGGACTGCTCTTGCTAAGGCTAGTGTTAGCATATTCTCTCAGGTTGAGCCCGTGAGCTCACCTACCCGTTCGCGCAAAGCTAGAATAGCCCCTAAGGATACCAACGGATAGGTAGGAGAAGTAATGTACCAGCCATTTTTTTGGAATACTTTTCAGATTTCCTGGTCACGGACGACCGTAATGACCGTAACAATAGTTTTAATCCGGTAGGCAGTGGCTTGGCTCTGCCCCTGGCATTGCTGAAGTCCATGNGTTGAGCCCGTGAGCTCACCTACCCGTTCGCGCAAAGCTAGAATAGCCCCTAAGGATACCAACGGATAGGTAGGAGAAGTAATGTACCAGCCATTTTTTTGGAATACTTTTCAGATTTCCTGGTCACGGACGACCGTAATGACCGTAACAATAGTTTTAATCCGGTAGGCAGTGGCTTGGCTCTGCCCCTGGCATTGCTGAAGTCCATGGGCGACGGTAACTACTCACCATAAGGTGGGCCATATGCTCGTCTGCCTACATGGGCAATAAAAATAAATAAATAAAAAGTTATAAATTTAAGATGTCGTTCGCGACAGTGTAAATGATGTCTGAAGCAGAAACTGTCGCTTAAAATGCAGTTATCGGTTCACAGCAATTTTAAATGGAAGCTACTATGATCGTAGCTTCACATTTCGACCATTAGTCAACCGGTGTGAATTGCCATGCGCATGCAAGTTTTTCCTTCTTTTTTCATGCAGTCCGGCACTTGTTTTTGTTTTGGGCTTTATACGAGATTTTACTTTTCCTGTATGAGAAACGTAATTACATTTTGATTTGCCTTATTTTTAATGCAACTTGTCGGATTTGGCACTGCACGTTTTCTGTTAATGAATAATGAAAGCGAATTTATCATTTAAATTTTTGAGATGTTAACTTTAGAATTTCGATGTGGCATTTATTTCTGATCTTTAGATAGGTACTGAATGTCACTTTTGTTGACGATTCCCTCCTCAGGTTCTTCATGATTTCTGCCACTATACCGTCACCGTCAGGTTCTAAAATACTAGTTTCTTTTTTTTTGTTTAGTTATTATGGAATTTATTGTGAATGTGTAAAATAAAACCTGGTTTTTTAGTATTGTAGTATAGTAATACTTTTTTATAATACGTGTTTTGCACTAAATGTCCTTTTCATTAAAAAGCTTCAAAGATAACAATTAAGTGTCACGTGTTTTCACTTCTCGACGATTTTGAAGTTTTTCCTTCATTTATTTCTCTCACTCCGGTCTCCTTTGAGGTGGGATCTCTTTGTTTTGCGTCTATTGTTAGTTTGTTGTTTATTTTTTGCTTTTTTTGTACGCTTGGCGCCATTCATTAGTAGCATTCATCGTTCTGAGGGAATTATAACTGTCATAAGCGGTAATTTCTGAGGGAATTATAAGTTAAAAGTCTCGGGTTTAAATTGCTGCTGTAATACTTTACTTGTCCTTTGGAATGACTATTCTATTTAAAAACACGATGTTTGTGTTTTAAATCTTTAAAGGTCTTATTGTATCGTATTGCACATTCAGTAGAGTTCTAAGTTACTTGTAATGATTCAAGAAAATCTTACTTGAAAAGAACCTTATGCCCAGCTGTGGACGGTTACAGAGTGAGAAAGATGAGAGGCGTTGAAAGATTTAAAATTGTAGGAATTAGATATCTAGCGCGCGTTAAATATACCTAAACTAAACATATAATAAAATATTCAGATCAACAGTCAGTGATGGATTCACGCCTAGGTCCGGGCTTAGAGCCGCATGATTTGAAGGGCGGCAAAAATTTGAAATGTCGAAATTTCAGAGAAGAATAAAAATAAAGACAGTGAGTCTCCTTTGAAAATGAGTCCAGATAATTTTTTAAAAAGAAAATTTGGATCAAAATTCATAAAATTTATTCTAACATTAAGGGCGGTGCGATAAACAGGGCCTAGGGCGAAATCAAGCCTAAATCCATAACTGTCAACAGTTATACATTAAGTTTCAACTTAATTAAATGTAATACATATAAAAGACGGACAAACCAAAACGTTGTTAAAATAAGGTTTGGATTCTTTCTTTTGATTGATTATTCTAACAACGCTAAGTTCGAAAACCTGAATTGCAGTATTCAGTAAAAATTAAAGTCAACAAAAACATTACAAATTGCACCTAAGAGCTCAAAGAGAAAAATCCTGTAGCAACAAACAACAACAGAAATAATAAAACATAAAGGCGCACTTCCATTATCCGTTTTTATCGCGTCTTCATACACACAATAGGAACTTCATATGAATAATGTTCGAACTATATACGTCAGACAGAACCGAGACATAAATCTTTCAATAATCGATGTTGCTCCGATGTTTATTTATCGCAACGATACTGGTGTATCGAGATATCGAGATATTTTTTTTTTCTCTTGAAGGTAATAACAATGGATGATTTATCGTATTCCACCGAGAGTGAGACGAACGGTCTGACCTTTTTTTTACCAGTAACTAGAGATCAGTTCCCATTTCTGTATTTGTGATTTGGCTTTTAACACACCATTCATTCGATACAATAACGTTCAATGCGATATCTAGTTGTTAAGTTAGTTACGGATATTATTTCTTGGAACGTTGCTCGGTGTTTTGTTTTTATACTAACATGCTAACATGAAGTATTACTGCAACCTTCTGAAGTCTACTTATGTTTTAATTCATCTATACCTTCATGCAAATTAAAAGTTTAGTAATGTTTACTTTTAAAACTGACTAGTATATCTAGCCATTATTTGTCATCATCAGCATCAGCCCACAGTTCTTTACTGTTGGACATAAGCCTCTTCCAATTTACGCCACTGGTTATTAAGGTCTTAGCCTTCTCCTCAACCATCTTCTACCCAATAGTGTAAAATTTTACATCTTAACTTATTATGCATTGGAATATTATTGTAATAGAAGATAAACGAATATGCCCTAAATTAACTGTGAATTAAGCCAGCAAATTGTAAGGCACCATCTTAAATGTATTTATGAATCTATGTACATATGGTTCGTAAATGGTAAAATAGATACATTAATTAAAGTTAAAAAGTACACATCACAGCCACTTTAATAAATATTAAACAATTATTATAACTATTAATCTTGATTTTGATAAAGATTATATAGCATGTAATTGTCTGATTTAAATATAGTCTTTAAAAAAAATTTATCCCGAAAATACGACAACTGTTCGCGCGCGTCAAAAATCCTTCTTATATCTAACAGACGAAGAATCCGAAG
Source organism: Bombyx mandarina (assembly GCF_003987935.1). Next base: position 2,364,140 of record NW_021011498.1, on the reverse strand, counting down.
ATACCGAACCGCCATCAGAAGTGCCAGAATTACCAGAAGAACCACAAGTACAGGAAACGCCAGAGATCCCGCAAGCTCCGGATAGCTCAGGAATACCAGAAACGCCATCCATACCAGAAGAACCTCGGATACCGGAACCGCAAATACCAGATGAGGAAGAAACTGAAGAGCCATATATAACCGTAACACAGCATATACCGGGCAGTACTTATCCGATAGCCCCTCATCTACCAGGTGTGCCGTACTTTGCGGTACCATATATTCCTGGGCCGCAACCAGAAGTTACACACACGGGATTTCCGCAAATACCACCACATTATCCACCTAGCTATCAAACTCCGCCCGGGTATCCGCAACCGCATCCCGGATACCCGCAACCGCCACCGGGATATCCGCAACCTCCACCGAGCAATCCGCAGCCACCGCAAGGCTATCCACAGACTCCGCCAGGCTACCCTCAATTACCACCTGGTTTTCCGATTCCGCCCGGATATCAGTTGCCACCTGGATTTGCATTACCGCCGGGGTACCCGCATTTACTACCCGGCTATCCACAACTACCGTCAGGATATTCGCATTTTCCGGACGTGGTCACAGACTACAAACCACCTATCTTTGCACCACCAATCAACGACTCCGGAAATATCTATATCAGATATTTAACACGTAAGTTCATCAGCAGATGAGTATTTTAATCGTGTTGTAAGATATAAATTGTATTATATAGTTGTGTTTATAGTTCATAAAAGGTTTTTGCATAATTTGAATCCATGATAGTGAGTTTGGCTCTTAAACAAATTGGCTAATAAGTAAAAATAACGATAATTAAATGCTCTACCCAATAAAATAAATTTCGTGCAGTTTAAAACGCAATACACTTCTATTCTGCGAGCAAAACCGGTTATGGCCGGATACGTCCAGATTATTGTCATAAATTGCCCGTACGGATATATCCGTCCGATGGCGTATGCACATTTCGATTAACTCTATTGGCCAACGTAATGAAATGTGCTCCGAACAATAAAATTTAATCCGTTCACTGAATCAAATCGACTTTACGATGTTATAATTCTGATAAAAACATATCTGAATAGGGTTTTATTGTCAATCCGTCGGTCGTAAAAAGAACGTTCTGTTATTGTTAGAATTGTTATCGAATGCAATAAATAGATCGGAAAATATATTTTTTATTCGCCAAACGAAAAAACTGTTGAGGTTAAATCATTGGAGACCGTTCGTTTCTGAAGTTTCATCATCGAATTTTTCAAACAAAATACTGTAAATAAAGAACTTTTCCTCTGCACTGTTGTTGTCAGAACAAAATAGTCGAGTTGGGAATATAGTGAGTCTCGTTGCGCATTAATGAAAACTCAACAGCGATTACTCACAATATTTTAGTTTATCGTGTTATTTGGTTCTTTATGCTAATTAAAATAAAGTATTTAATGCCAAATCAATTTTTTTATGACGCTTTTAGACTCATTCTAATTGAATCGGACGCGGTTATTGCGAATGACGGGACTAAAAAAATTGTAGGTTTTTTATATATATTTGAATACGGGCGTCGGCACGTCCTCAAACCCGTTTCAATCCCGCGCACATATATAAAACGTGACCATTCACCTCGATACGTGGAGAAATAAACATATATCTGTCATACATTATTCGTCACATGGAATGGAATTCAAAAATATTTAAAATGGACAATTGAGGTAGTTAGCTAGATCGCTATATCTATCGCCAGTAATTGGATATCAAATGCGCGGTCATTAAGTATCCGACTCGAATATAACGCTGGAGAGAATTTAGATGGCATTTTTATTTGCGGCCAGGGCACACTGGCCATAACTCGTGCGATCCCACGTGCGCCGTACTGGGAACCTCCCGTGTCGTTCGATATGAATTGTTTCACGCTCCCGAAGCTTATATCGGGTTCCTACCTTTTTTTAGAATATATCTAATCCAGCTCCCGACCTGCGGTGTCCCCTCCATGAATATTTAATGCCGTGACATTTTTGAACGCGATCCCCCAGAGTTTAACCTGTGCAAGAACTTAATAAATAACATTTCACGTTCTAGTTCCAGATTCAAACGGTTGTAGGTACGTCTTGCGGCCGGTGTGCTCAGAGAGATGGTTCCCTCTGGATATTTTCGCTTCGGTCCGTTTGACTTCTGCGCTAGGAAGTTGAGAATTCACATTTCGTACACATAATTGTTACGTGGATGAGCGCGCATTTTTCCACAAGATAATGCCATTAATCTCGCTCGACGTAATGAAAATGTACCGCGGCGACGTCAGCTTTCTGTCCGTGTAATTCGGTGGAAAATAATTTAACGAAATTCCCTCCGTGTGTGTGTGTCACCCGAAACTGCAAAGTTACAAGTAACTTTACGGACAACTTTCCCGGGAAAGAAATTAAATTCGCGTTTGTTTCAACTCTTAGGTAAGGTTTTTTTTTACGCTCCGTTGATTTTTGTGCGGCTCAAACCCGGTACATTAGTCGAGGTAAGGCATATATAATATAACATCCTTAAGAACGAATTGAAATAACTATTTCATATAGCACACAGTGATACAGCTGAAGTAGGTCGTTTTGAAGGAGCTAAATTTATTCATAGCTGAAAATCGAATCGGAATATACCCAACACAGCAACAGATAGTCTAGTACCCGTAAAACGCGGAACGACGGTCTCCATATATACATAATTCATATTAGCAACTTTAACCGACTGTTTCGTATTAGTTACACAGTAACGGATACAAATTTGCATTTAAGATGAGGGTGATAAGTTTTTTATTAGATTACTTGTCTATTACGCAGTGCGGATACGTCCATTGGGAGCGAGTGAGTTACACTGCTGTTCGTCAGTTTGGTTTATTAGCAACACGTTTCACATTGCCTATCCAGTTCTAAATTTGAATAAATTATTTTTGAAGTAAAAATGTTTATATTTTGTTTGTTGTTTTACGGTATTTATAATAAATTCGTCGCACTATTAATGTTGCAGATCCGCCTGAGATCACGATCCGGCCGAGGAACCTTCAAGTTCGAGCTAACAGCATCGCAGCGTTCTATTGCGCGGCACGAGGAGACCCGATACCTAACATACAGTGGCGCAAAAACGGAAAGAAAGTTTCCAGTGAGTACTATAAATATAATTTTTTAAATTTTGTTTGACGAATATTTCTTCAACCTCCTAAAACTATTATAAAGCTTGTATTTCATAAATCATTCTGGAAACTAGTAAAGTGTCAAAATACCGTAATATATTGGAGTTACGGCTGTCTGTTCAAACGCATCTATTTCTTTGCCGTGAAAGGCAAGTTACCAATCATACTTAGGAGATCACACATTACATGCCTTTATTACATGCTGTTCAATTACTAAAGAAATGTTTCATTGATATATTTTTACTAGCGCAGATTGTTAGGCGAGTTCACGGCTCATTCCTATCTGAACAGTAGCAACTTAGATGTAGAAACTATGAAACTATTAGTATGGTGCCGAAGAAATCTGAATGGAAGATTTTGTTGTTGTCGAAAGAAAAATTTCACTGGACCGTGCGGGGTCGCAACACGTATCGGATAGATACTCAGGCTTAGGCAAATAGTTTTGCATGATAATGAATTAAAGACTTACTATATACTAGATAATTAATGAGAAAGTACCAGTAGTAGCTCGAGGTGGCGCGAGTCGCACACCAGTAGCTCGTAATTGACATCCGGATATAATTTCATGGTTTTAACGGTAGGCAGCGGCTTGGGTCTGCATCTGGCATTGCAGACGTCCGTGGGCGACGGTATCTACTCACCATCAGTTGAGCCGTAACCTTGTTTACCTACAAGGGCAATTAAAAAAATATGTTCATAAGGCATATTGGGGCCCTAAATTTCTATAACGGCGACCGCGTACGGGATGACGTAGTGTGGACTGACGACCTGTTGAAGGCCGCGGGAATCCGCTGGCAACGCAGGATCGGTCATTGCGGCGAGGCTTGGGGTCTGTGGGCTGAAATATAGAGAGGTCTTATTGGAAGTTGCAAGGGTAGATTTCAGACGCCAAGCAATCTGGTTTGTAGGTCCGGTTCATGGTACAATACGACTGTGTCTTCTGCATGAATTTTCAATGTGAATAATACCACGTTGTCATGTCTATTCTGTCTGATAGCAACAAGAAGGCCGTAAAGTCGTCCGTTCGTCTTAAACAGTTAAAAATGCTACGACCTTTTTGGTTAAAAAAACATATACTTGTCACTATTACAGATATGAATAAGCTTTTTTTTTTCGTAAAAATAGTCTTGATTATGGAAAAATCCTTAAAAAGATCCATAAGCGGCAATGATCTGTCTGTAGTCCAGTACGGTTGACCTGTGAAAATGTACTTCATACACATGACGATGTTTTCTAATTTCTTTTATAATTTATTAATTTTGGACAGGCTTAACGGTTCAGAATGACGAAATTGGAACAGAATAGACAAACCTATCTTAATGACTACAAATTTACGAATATTAATATATCGACCAGAATTCAATGGGGTACTTACTACCCAATGATCTAGCTAATTGCAGTAATATCTGTTTTCTAAGCGACCTAATATTGAACTCAAAGTTTAGTTGACATCAATGAAATCATAGATTCAATTATAAATAACTAAACTAAGATCGCAATTTGCATGTGTTGACCGTAGAAAAATTGTGTCATCATCATCATTCTCCTCCCCTTTTCCCAGTCACCTGGGGTCGGCACAATATGTTTTCTCCTTCCATACTCTTCTATCATATACTATTTCTTCGCTCACTCCCCTCTTACACATATCGTCTTTCACGCAATACTTCCATTTTTTCTTAGGTCTACCTCTTCCTCTACATCTTTCCACATTCATAGTCAACACTCTCTTACCGACCTCGTAGAAAAATTGAGTAGCAACCCTAAATAGTTTCACGGAGGCATGAAAAATGACACATGTAATGGCGTATATCAAATGAACCGAATCCAACGCTCGTAAAAGACTGATGATGGCCATAGCACCTATTCCTCATTTAATATTCCGCCTTATCAAGCCGGCAACGTATTTTTCCCTATCGGCGCCCATCATCCGTCAAACACGGTCGATTCGAAAAAAACAGACGGATTTCCAACCGAATAAACATGTAGATGAAAGATTTTATGTGGATACGAAGCGATGACGCGGTTTTTTTTTCTTTCTTTCTTTCTTTCTTTTACACTTGCGTTTTATGTGCCCGTGGTTTAATACATGTGTAGCTCTTTTTTGAGCTCGCGTTTGGAAAGTTCGAGCAATACTAGCAAGATTGAACGATATAGATTTATTCGTACAAGAAAACGTTGATTGTGAATTTTTTTATTCCTTATTTTGGGGGACGAGCTCACAGCCCACCTGGTGTTAAATGGTTACTGGAGCCCATAGACATCTACAACGTAAATGCGCCACCCACCTTGAGTTATAAGTTTTAAGGTCTCTCAGTATAGTTACAACGGCTGCCCCACCCTTCAAATCGAAACGCATTACTGCTTCACGGCAGAAATAGACAGGGCGATGGTACCTACCCGCGCGGACTCACAAGGGGTCCTACCACCAATAATTACGCAAATCATAATTTTGCGGGTTTGATTTTTATTACACGATGTTTTTCCTTCACCGTGGAAGTCAATCGTGAACATTTGTTAAGTACGATTTCCTTAGAAAAATTGGTACCCGCCTGCGGGATTCGAACACCGTTGCATCGTTAGATACGAATGCACCGGACGGACGCCTTATCCTTTAGGCCACGACGACTTCAAATGTGAAAATGTTAATGTGAAAATGCTCGAAAAGACAAACTGAGTGGTGTTCAGCGCGTCATTGAACAAGACCTAATTTAGAATAACAGTGCACTAAAATATATCTAAATATATGTACATAGGGAAAATCGGTGTTACATTTAAAAATAAAATAAAACTGATTTCCGTGTATTCCTCGCACGATTTTGGCTACTCATACAAATTACGTTACTCTGTAATATGTTCGCATATACTGCGTGGAACCTCAATTTTGCTAGCTACACCAAGGGTGATCCGCTTATTTACTGTAAAATTTTGTTCAACTTAAATACATTACTAAATGTTTTTTGGAAAAAAATATACTGTATCGTGATATGGAGATTTGCGATTCGACAATCAAATCTATTATATTTTGTATATACTAAGCCTTGAATGAGCTCATATATACTTTTAAACGTGGTTTCGAGGGTTAACAATATAATAAAATTCACATTTTGCGTTAGCATATCGTCGCTGTCAAACAAAAATCTGCTATGTGCAAAAACTCTATTTTGAATTAACGAGTAAAAAAGTTTTTGTATAAAATTTTGTATGAAGGTGAATTTTTAAGAACTATATGCAATGAAAGCTATAGATAAATATTAAAGCTATAGACACATAACAGTTTTTTTTTATACGGTAGATAGGGCTATGAACTATACGAAAAGGTCAAAAAGTAAAAATATCAAAAAGTGCACATATCAGGTTTTGGTTTGACAACGACGATATGGTAATGACCAATAGTCATGTCGTGGTACGGCGTAATGGGTACTATTATCTTGCCTATTTTTGTCGCATTCGTTCCGGTTTTAAGGATGGGACATCCGCTATATAATACAACCGCGATTTTGACCTCATGTCTCAAGCTTCGATAACCACTTTACATGAGGTGAAACCGTCACTTGTTACCTATGTATGCAGTAAATATATATATAAAAAAATATAAGACTCGTTATTCAAATAGACAAAATCTCCATTTACTGTATCATAAAATGAAAATAAAATTCACAATATAAAGCGTGTGTTGGCAACGATTTTATTTATTACTACTTTGAATTATAGTTATTGTCTCTTCGACTGTTTGACACTTCTGTAGGCGGGCCGCGTTACTCTTTGGCAGTTGACGCGATAAGTTTTATTGTGTTCCCCGAATTTCTTAAGATATTGACAGGGGAAACTTCCTAAAAATAAAATTGTGGCTTGTCCGATTGAGGACCATTTACAGGAGAACCAATAAAACTGTCATTTCGATTGATCGAACCGGTTTTTCGTGAAGGATTTTGCGACTTTTACTAATCAAATAAAAGTGAGGTTGGCGCGACCAATTTTTTTTTTTTTCAAATTGCTTTATAGTTATTACGAAAATACCTTTGTCAAAGTAAATATATTTTTTCTAATATTTAACGTAAATTTATTTAGATTATTTTTTTAAGTGTTCGTCCCGCGCCCGCTGGTAACATATTTATTGGCACTTCGAAGAAGTTTTTGTTGTAATACCATCAACAAACGAAGTTCAATAGATGATTTTCATACCTACCGCAATAGTCCAGCGGAACATGACCCGAACCTCAAAGGCCCTCTATGATATCCGCAACGAATTCATCCTCACTTTAGTTCGGTATTAATCTCGTAGTTTTAGATTATAAAAGACGAATTCCGCACGCACTTCCTGCAGACGATAAGCCATTTCGAGCGTAGGTGACATTTCCGAGAAACTGAACAATAAAAGTGGCTCGACACTGAGTCAGTGCGTCGCACGCTAGATTGACAATCACGTGACGCGTTGCTGCGTCGGTGTCCGTGATGGATGGATCCTCGCTCCCAGCTCGAGAATCACACTTCGGAAAATAAACGCGAAAACATTACTAAAATAATGCGCCCTAAATGTTTACTGTTCTTTCAGGAGGATTACAGAAATTTTGCTGTTAGGCGTGTTTGTGATGATTGTGTGATTTTTTAATACGAACGGTTAAGAACGAGAATTGGATAGCATTTTTCTTTACAGTACGTTTCTAGGTATATTGTAGTCGATGTGGCCTAAAGGATAAGACGTCCGGTGCATTCGTATCTAACGATGCACTAGGGTTCGAGTCCCGCAGGCGGGTACTAATTTTTCTAATGAAATACGTACTTAACAAATGTTCACGATTGACTTCCACTGTGAAGGATTAACATCGTGTAATACAAATCAAACCCGCAAAATTATAATTTGCGTAATCACTGGTGGTAGTACCTTTGAGTCCGCATGGGTAGGTACCACCGCCCTGCCTATTTTTACCGTGAAGCAGTAATGCGTTTCGGTTTGAAGGGTGGGGCAGCCGTTGTAACTATACCGAGATCTTAGAATTTATATCCAAGGTGGGTGGCGCATTTACGTTGTATATGTCTATGGGCTCCAATAACCATTTAACACCAGGTGGGCTGTGAGCTCGTCCATCCATCTAAGCAATAAATAAAATAAAAAAATATTCGTCATATGCTATAGGCTTCGCTCGTCAGCGTTTCCCACTTCTACGACATTGCCTTCAAAACAACATTAGCTTAGCGTTAGATTATTGTTATTATTAGATTTATTAGATTATTTTATATTAGATTATTAGTATTAGATTAGAGTTTTTTTTTTCATTTAAAATTGTGCATTACTACTAACTGCCAGTAAAATATATTGAAACTAAACCAAAGCTATTTTATCTAGAACTCGCTAAACGCAAGTTTATTTTAGTGCACCTATAACCAACTGCTCTGTTTCCAGACTGAACTGCGAAAATTTCATTTAGTCGAAAAAGTTTTCTTATTCTTTTAAATCCTCACGTCCGCAAGACAACGATTATTCCTGCTTGTTGTGGAATACATTTTCTTGGCACTCCACCGCTCCTGGCGATTTAGCTCTGTCGTTCCACTAGCGACCTACGTTTTAACAACTACCCGCAACTTGAAAACGTATCCCGGACACGGCATTATGGTCTCTATCACGATAAAAACAAGAACGAATGGTCAGCCGATCGTAAACTTGTGTAAAGCGCTCTCGTTTCACTAGTGCAATCTTGTGCGGGAAATATGCAAAGTGCGACTCGTTGTGGAACGGGTCATTAATATCAATGCCTTTTAAGTTTATTTTTTTTTCTTTAGAGCCAGCGAGATAGTCTCTTTTTAAAACTTAAAGGACTTTGACAAGTGTTCGAACTCTTACTTTTGAATATTTACACTATTTCAGAGGTATTTAAAAAAAAATTGCTTAACGCACTATTGGTACTCATGTGTCCTTATCTGGTAACGAGGCTATCTAAATTTTGGAATACTATAGGTATTATTTTGTCTATATAATTAGGTAGCTAGGTGCTTACGTACGAGTTGGAGGCATCGAAATACCGACACCAATTTGCAGCTCAAATCAAGACAGCCAAATCTTTACAGTGAACCCAACCTGTAGACAAATACCCTTAACGTAGTGCTGCAAATGAAATCACAGCTCACCTAGTGTTTAATGATTAACTAAGCTTATAAACATCACAACGTAAATGTCCTTATCCAGTTGAGACACAAGGCTTCAGATTCTACTGCGTTTTGGAAGTGGGATGAATGGTACCTTAGCTTTGCGATTTCACAATACATCCGCACAACCTTCACTAATTACGTTTTTGAATTATTTGTCTCTAAACGATCCTGGATAACTTCTAACAAATAGGCAATTGGTTGTTAGTGTTATCATGTCCTCCCAGGTTGAACCCTGTGAACTCACTGACAAGTCTATAGTTGAAGTAGCCCCATAGGCAACCAAAGATTAGGTAGGAAAAAAAAATACTGTCTTATTTCTGAGGTAAAACCTTTAGCTCCAAGTGGATTATGATCTCATTCACGCCTTCATGCGAACATCAGCCACGCGTAAATAAATTAAAACAAAATATTACCGTAACAAAAAAAAAAGTCTACCACGACTTGTTCATAGTTATGATGTCGATAATCATTAGCTTTGATTACCTTTGCTTCTACGGAAAGTTTTCCACAATCCCTATTGTACTTATAGCAGACCACAACGTTTTACTGTTCCTTATACAGTTAAATACCAATAACTTATTTATAAACGCGTAAAGTTTTTGTTAGAATCTTGTTGTAGTCTAAAGTAATTTCTTCCGAACATTTCTTGGTGTCATTCACGCGAAAGCAATGTTGTTTGACGTTCATTCTAATCTTTGGTAATGTTACGCCGGTAAGAGTAATGTAATCTATCGCCGAGTAGTCGAACGAATATCGAAGGATCTAGTAGCACCTAGAACGCTCGAGAAGTACAACGGCATCTATTGTCAGATAGCGGAAACATAATACTTGACTTGTGTGGAATATTCTCGACGATTCTAGGGATTTCGTCTAAACTATAAAAGCATTGTAGAGATGGCACGTAGTCAGTTAGTAATCGGAACTACCACGGTGAAGGAATAACATTGTGTAATAAAAATGAAACCCACAAAATTATAATTTGCGTAATTACTGGTGGTAGGACCTCTTGTGAGTCCGCGCGGGTGGGTACCACCACCTTGCCTATTTCTGCCGTGAAGCAGTAATGCGTTTCGGTTTGAAGGGTGGGGCAGCCGTTGTAACTATACTGAGACCTTAAAACTTATATCTCAAGGTGGGTGGCGTATTTACGTTGTGGATATATATGGGCTCCAGTAACCACTTGACACCAGGTGGGCTGTGAGCTCGTCCACCCATCTAAGCAATAGTAATAAAAAAAGAAGCGAAACAGCGAATGGATCACCTGAAGCGAACCGGAAGAAGCGAACTGAGAATTTTTGTGAAGTTGTTGTAAGTGCTTAAAACAGTTTTAAGTTGTACTTTGGTGGAACATATATTTATCCCGAACCCCAGCGCGTAACAGTAATGTTTGTTGCAAAACAAAAAAATATTATCAATTATTGAAATACTATACGAATATTTTTTTCAAAAACAAAATTGTTAATCGAATTCATAAATAGTGATACATCACAAATGCAAAAAATCAAAAGTCAAAATAAACATTCAGTTTGTTCAGTTTAACTTTACTTGGAACGGGTTTATTTAACGAGTGATGTTCGTTTTCACATAGCATAAATATTTATATGTTGTATTTATCTTCGATTTCATATTCAGCTATCCAATGCTAAATGTAGACCTCATCTTTGTCCTACCTCTTCATATGATTGTGAGTCAAGCACATCATTATATATTTTTCGGAAGACTCCAAACTTTTGTCAACGACGGATGGATATAAATTAATAAAGCATCATTTTTTAACTACCCTCGAACTAGTATAATTATTTAGGCATTCGTCGGACTCACGTTTCGTCTAGTGTTCTCTGATTACTATAGCTCAAAGACATCATCTTGAGCAGGGGTTCCCAAACTTATTTGTCTACTGCCCACTTTGAGAATAAATTATTTTTAGTGCCCCCCTTTTTTTTAACTTACTTAAAAACCATTATAGCGAGAGCTCATTCGGTTTCTAAGAGTCCTCCTAGATGAAATCACAAATCGCCTCCCAAGCCTCTAGACAACGCCCCTAATTTTTTTCTGGGTGTCTTGCCGTCCCCCCTTAGGCCTTCCGGGCCCACAAGGGGGCGTTATCGCCCACTTTGGGAAAGATTGTACTTGAGGCAGCATATGGAGGTGCACTTTTAATACGGTTTTATCCTTCAGATGGAAATCTATTCCCGTCAAAAGCAATAAAATTTGGGGGACCAAAACAGAAGGACGATAAGAATCTCTGCTGCTACATTCTTTCTGGACTAACCAAGCAACCCGAAAAAATCGCTTCTTCTTCGGAATTAGACGAATAAATAGGATGTATTTGTACTTGTGACACACGTGCAAAATACAAAACACATTATCCACATTACCTCGTGTTTACAACATGACTCGAAATTGTACTCCTCTTAGCGTTGAATTGTTCAAATCCACACCTCGTCGCATTCGCACGTGATCACACTAAGAAATCGTTGGTGTACTCATGAAAATAGATAAAAGCTTTGTCTTTGCGAAAACACGAGGTATTCTTTTACTGCCCGTTAATGAGTTGGATATCGTTTCAATGAATCTGTAATCTGTTAATTGTTTAATGCTGATTTGATAACTTTTTTTGTTGTTGTCATAGGCATATGAGTTCATGATTCGCTGATATTATATGTTTATTGGAACCCGAAGATATTATAGTGTGGGTGCCGCATTTCGCCATAAATCATAAGGTCGATTTTAGGTAATTGTTGCCAACCTTTCGAACTGATCGTGATGAGATAACGTTGGATGTTAGAGGCTTCCCGAAGATGATCACAATCCTTTAGGTATAAGTAATACAGTCAAGCGCACAAGAATCAGAAATGCAAGTTTTTTATCATCACAAGTATTACAACTTCACATCCAGCATCACACCCAGTGTTAAGTAATATCTGTAACTGTATAGATATCAATAGGTAATACCAAGGACACAGCATGGATACCAATAAACTCAACGATTTTGGTTTCTATTCGTTTGTGTTAACGATCGCTATTTTTGGGTTAGTTGTACTACTTTTTAAATGTTCTTTCTCCCGTAGACATGCAAACCCGCTACCAAGTATCGGGCATGGACGGAGCGGCCGGCCCCGGTGCCAACGGAGCTGTCCTTCGCATCGAACCGGTGCGGGCGCAGCGCGACGACGCGACCTACGAATGCGTTGCCGAGAACGGCGTCGGTGACGCTGTCACTGCCGTAGCTACGTTGACGGTGTTCGAAGGTAAGGTTTTTTATAATTGTATATCTTATAAACGCTGACGGCAGCGGCTTGGCTCTGCCCCTGGCATTGCTGAAGTCAATGGGCGACGGTAACCACTCACCGTCAGGTAGGCCGTATGCTCGTTTGTCTATAAGGGCAATAAAAATAAAAACACGTGTGGCCGCGGTAAAGCTATTGCATCGCATTTTTTATCAACTTAAGCAATTATAATTAGACAATAATAATTTAATATTAAAACAATATTAAAATAAGACTACGCTATATTTATAAACATTAACCATAGGAAAAAATTAACTGTCCCCTTCGCACTCATAAGCTAGACCGCGCGAGAGAGAGATGGGCAGACTTTTCATGATGCACATGCAGTGTGACATCACGGCGCGCGCTTATTCACAAACACTACACTAGCGCAACGTGTGAATGTGTTGAACGCGAGCTACATGGTAGGCGGAGTGGGGGGTGTTAGGTTTCGTTTTCATTACGGAATTTCTTGATTCGGTCGCCGCGTTCAAAGCCCGCGATAAAAGCTATGCAATAGCTTAAAATTATTCTTAGAAGAGGTCTTCGTCCACCTTGAGTATTAAGGTGGCAATCCCAATTGGATCTCAATTAAACTAATACAAGAAATTGCTTCTTAGCAAAAAAGAAGGCAAATATAGCCAACCTACAGTGCATATATGTTTTACATTTTTTGTACTGATTGTGTGGACTAGTTCACAGCTTAAATGATTTTTAGTATTTAGCGGATCCCATAGACTTGACTACGTGAATGTCGTCATCACAATAAGTAATGTAAAAATCAGTGAAACATTATATAAGTGTGATAGGAAACGTATATTTATATAAGGATTCTTTCGGTGTCTCATTTTGTTCATTGCGACATTAAATGCAACTAAATATTATTAACTAAAAACATCTATGTGAAAATTGTGTTGTAAAATGATGTAGAAATTAGTAAGTATAATAAAATTGCAAAAAGCTTAGATTTTGTTAAAATAGAATTTCGCTCACTCTTACTCCATTCTTTGTAAGACGAAGTGTTTTTTAAGATACGACGTCGAAGTGAAATGGGAGCTGCTACGTAACCAATCTATATATTAATACGTGAAGCAAAAACTTTGTATCCCTTTTTACGAAATTTGCGCGGACGGAGGAGTATGAAATTTTCCACACTTATAGAGAATATAGAGAAGACGTGCACAATTCTAAAATTTTTTTTAAAATAATGCATAAAAGATCCTTTAAATCAATAAAGAAAACATTACACACACTACATACCATGTATTTGACGCACACACGCATGCATACTATTTATTGTCAAACTTTTGTTATTGACGTCTGTTGTCAAATTGAGATTAAATATTGTTTGTCTTTGTTAATATTTTTTATAGTGCAGTCTTGGCGAAATTTGTGATTATAGAAGTATAAAATACAATCATAATAGTGTACAAACTTACAATTCCAATTTATTATAGTCGAATTTCGACTACTGCGGGACCTCTAGTAATAGTAAAAGTGACGTTCATAATGTACTCAGCGATACTGCTTCGACTTACAAGTTCATCTGATCTATGATCCGATACACGAATTTCAACTCTCGCAATTTACGGCAAATCACTTCATACAGTCAACAATTAGGAGACATTCGAACATATCTTTAGTTTAATTACCGCTTAATCGCGATATATAAACGCAATTATCGTTTACGGGCGTCATCTGCTCTGATTATGATTCGATCCGTTGGAGGGTTCATGACATTTATTGTTTTGACTTTATTTCCAAAGGTAGGTAGGTATGTAGAGGGGGAAGAGGTCGACCGAAGAAGACATGGATGAAGTGTGGGAATGACGATATGAGAGAGAGAGGAGTGAGTGTTGAGATGACGGCTGATAGAACAGAATGGAAGAGAAAAATTAGCTGTGCCGACCCCACCTAGTGGGATAAGGTGGATAAAAGGAAGAAGAGACTTTATTTCCAAAGGTGACTACATTCAGCTAATAAATTCTATGGGCTTCCGTAACTACTGAACACTAAATGAGCTGTGAATACATCTGCCGTCTATTTCACACAAAATTTAAAAAAAAAACCCTTGCATATGTATGCATTCTCGCGTAACATATTGCTGGATTTCAGTCCAGGGTTGTCCCCGTGGAGTAGGCTCGGAATTGCGTGGAGCCCCTTGAGTCCGGGGTCGTGTCACCGTTCAAACAAAACGTCCTCAAAACACACAAAGTTAACTAATTACCTATCATGGAGCATTAAGTGTGTAGAAAATTAACGAGCGCTCATTCAGCTTTTAACTAATTGTTTCGAATGTGTTCGTTCGGTTTTTGTGTTGTGACTAAAGAATGTTCTCGAAATAGTGTCGTAATAAGTCGTTTTTTATTTGCAATATTAATTTAATATATTAACACGAGACTCACTTTTAATAATGTTGTCATTTTACGTTAGTATGTGGTCTTATATAAAGTTAATAGAGTGGAAAGAACGAAATACGTGTGGAGTTTGAATAAACCTTAACATTTTGTTTGTAAGTATTACCTATAATCTATGTTAGTAACTTAAAACCTAACACATAACTTTTATTTATTTATTAGGCACACAATAAAATTAGACTATTTATTACAAAAAAAAATCCAAGTGCCTGCTGTAAAGGCTATTAATTAGCCGTCCCTCGATCTTTTTGTCTTAATTAAAAGAGAAGTCAAACAAAGCAATTGTTAAGAGTTTGTTCAATTCTTTGATCAGTTGATCCGGGCGTACGATCATGCCCTTCTCAAGGAACTGCCTCTTTTTTATAATACGACCTTCAATCTTTATACTATGTAACTCACTTCCTAACTTAATTCTTCTTCAATTTTGACTTTATATGACGAGCCTACACAGAGAGGTGCCTCTAATCTGTCTGTCTGTCGCGTTGGTGCTTACGTCGTCTCTATGAAACTGACAGCTAAGTGATTTCTGTCGTGGGCAGCGTCATTCTTGTTGGACTGCAATGGACTCCAATTGACACTAGGTGGACACCTACACGAAGAGGTACCTCTAATCTGTCTATCTGTCGCGTTAGTGCTTACGTCGTCTCTATGAAACTGACAGCTAAGTGATTTCTCTCGTGGGTAGCGTCATTCTTGTTGGACTGCAATGGACTCCGATTGACACTAGGCGGACGCGAGCTGGTCTCCCTGTCTTATCTATAGCAACACTCAGAAAGTGAACTATTAGCCTCACAAAATAATAGATTACGAAAAACAGCCGACAAATAAACGAATATAAATATCGGGACATGATAAAATTAAACATAACAAAAAAAAACATTGTATCTTTCATAGGCTTTATTGAAAATCGACAAACAAACGAAAAAATATTGGAACAAAAACACCGAGTATCGAATATACGTGGAAAATTAATGATTGGAAAAACGTATGTGTCGATGAATAATGAGACCAAGTTTCAACGGTACACAAAGCGTATATTGACGCGAACGAATAGGGTCATGTGAATGATGGTTAACATATAATTTTTGTACGTAAAATTTTGGTCTCTTGCGTTTGAATAAATAGGTTAATAAGATGATTATATTCGAAGAAGCAAAGAAATGATTGTATGAAATTTTACTTAATTAAACCTTACTTATTTACTATTCTCACGCGTATTTTACTTCATTTTATTCGTCCATGACGAAAACTTGCGATATGTCTCAAATAATAAACGCGATATTGGTATTAACTAATCAAGTAATGTATGTATCCTATGGATCTAAATCCAAACGTTGGTAGACAAGATATTCGAAAAATTTTAATATTACACGACATTTCCGATCGTCCCGATCCACTATCGTCGCTTTTAGGTACCTCAAGAACTGATCACCGTTCTCGTCGAACCTGCCGCTTGCGAAGAAGGGCTTGGCGAGAAAATTAACCCTCAGACACAGCCCATTGAGTTTCTTGCCGGATCTTTTCAAGGATCGCGTTTCCGATCCGTTGGTAGATTCTGCGAAGCACTGCTCTTGCTAGTGCTAGCAATGTCGTCAAGTTAGAGCCCTCACCTTACTCATTCGCTCGCTTAAGCTGACTTAACCCTTCGAGGTTGCCAACATAGGTAGGATAAGCGACAAAAAAACAAAAACAACAAATATTAATTGCAATCAATGCGGGCTTTATATATACTTTGTTCCAATAAAATTGCATGTAAAAAAAAACCTAACATAATTTAAAGATTTATGTTAAATGTCACAGGTCATAGTATAACAAATAGTACTATTATTATGGAAGTATTTCCGTCTGTCTGTTACGTTCTCACGCTTAAACCACTGAACCGATTTACAAGAAATTCGGTATGGAAATAGTTTGAGCCCCGAGAATAAATATAAGCCACCTTTTATCCTACTGCCGAGCACGGGTCCGCCTACGTCATATAAAGGGTAGTTAACGCAGGGTAATAATAGAAGCTGACCAAGGAATAGTTACCGCAATAACATAAATAATCGGGAAATAGAAATTAAATCTAAATTATTGTTTAAGAACAAATTTATCTTCATAATTTGTAAACAAACTTCATTGATCATGTTACGTAATAAATTATTATGGTAAAGTTAGGCAGCAGCTTATATCTACCCCTGATTTATGTTGCTGGCGTCTATTGGCGACGGTAACCACTTACCATCCCAGGTGGGCCGTGTGCTCGTCTGCCTACACGAGCAAAAAAAATAATCAAAAACAATACGAGTTTAAAATAGTTAAAATTACATCGCCGAATGGAATTATTTGCGATACAGCGAATATCAATTCGCCACTAGCCTCAAGTTGTTTCCAATCAAATCAAGCTCCAGGTAGTATTGCAATGCCTCAAGTTTAGATTGGGTGCGATCACGTCAACTCTGCGTAAGCCGGATTATCGCGTAAGTTATAATGACGATCGGCGGCGCCATACTAATGGAACCGCCCTTAACTTGCTTAAGAACCAAGTTTATACGCATCCCTCCTAACTATTAATTGATAAAAGTTTCTTCTGTGATTTTTGTACGGTTTATTTTTTTACATAAACATACTAGCTGACCCGGCAAACATTGTTTTGCCATATATAAGATTTCAAGGGAATTTCTAGTGTAGAAAAAAAAACTAACTTATTGTAAGTGTGTAAGGATGTGGTAAACGAGTGAAAGAGGTATGTAGTGCTGTGAACGATGAGGGAATATATAATAAAAATAACAAAACCTCATTCAACCACATAATACCTCATTATAACAAAAAAAAATGTCCAAATAAAAAAAAAAATGTTAGGGGTGGACAACCCTAATCACTTAGTATGAAAAATAGATAGTAGCCGATTCTCAGGCTTACTGAATATGCATAAAAAATTTCATGAGAATCGCTCAAGCGGTTTCGGAGGAGTATGGGAACGAACATTGTGACACGAGAATTTTATATATTAGATATTTTCTAAGTTTTTTTTATTTCAAATAGACAAATACAAAGTGGTTGAACAACATTTTCATTTTCACTTTCTCTCACAAGATCGGGTTCAGTGGCGAGCTTTGGGGGAGGCCTATATCCAGCTGTGGACTGCCGCAGGCTGATGATTGTGAAGTTTATTTTTACAGTATTTTTTTTATTAATATTAATTTTAATATTATGTGGTTAAGGTCTCATTTCGATCGTTGAGCCAGCACCAAACTTATTTTATTAATAAATGTACAGAAAAAATACTGTATTTCAATAGACGCCAACAACGCGTACCCAAATTAAGATCGTAGTATCAGCTGCTACGAAGGTGCTACAGCTACGCCAAAACCAACACGCCAAGCGAGCCTTTCGAGTTTAAAACAAAATAAAATGTATCTTCTTGAGTTTTGAAGTTGGGAAATTATTTTCATTATAAAACCTCACAATACATCACATATATAATAGCATAATGTGGAGCCTCTGGGTCTGCGGAGGGACTTCGGTTCCCTCTGTATTTTGTACCGTATGTTCCATGGGGAGTGCTCTGAGGAATTGTTCGAGATGATACCGGCATCTCGTTTTTACCATCGCACCGCCCGCCACCGGAGTAGAGTTCATCCATACTACCTGGAGCCACTGCGGTCATCCACAGTGCGTTTCCAGAGATCTTTTTTGCCACGTACCATCCGGCTATGGAATGAGCTCCCCTCCACGGTGTTTCCCGAGCGCTATGACATGTCCTTCTTCAAACGAGGCTTGTGGAGAGTATTAAGCGGTAGGCAGCGGCTTGGCTCTGCCCCTGGCATTGCTGAAGTCCATGGGCAACGGTAACCACTCACCATCTGGTGGGCCGTATGCTCGTCTGCCTCCAAGGGCAATAAAAAAAAAAAAGATATAACAGACACTAAGTTCTGAATAGCTGATAAAAATAATTAAGTTGAACCTCTCTGTTTACAATTGAACAATAATTTCTCGATTATAATATATGAGCAGTGTATTTTTTATTATAGTTTATATTTTGGTCTCTATAATATATACCTATCTATGTGTTTAGTACGCAATCACGCAAAAATGGCGGAACGAATTGAATGAAATTTAAAAGTTAGATAATTTGTAACCTCGATTAATATATTGGATGACTTTTTATCCTAGTAAATGACCTGAATACCTATATTAAATACAGTTGCGCGTGTAACTATTAATGGATTTAATATATTGTCTTGTTTACAAGACAACTGTGCTCACAAAACAAGTCAACTTGTTCACAAGTCGATTCGCAAGATCGATTTATTTCAAATAATAGATTTTTTATATGGTGATTTTTAAGGAATAGAGAGTGACAAATGCAGATATTTACTCCGAGTAAAACAAAACGTGTTTCGTTCAAAAACTAAACGCGAGTGAAAGCACTTGACACGGCCGTCTGGTGTAGTGGTAAGTGACATGGTCACTATACAAGGGGGCGCGGGTTCGAATCCCGCCAAGGGGAGATATTTGTTTGAAAAATATCAAATGTCTTTTCCAGGGTTATGGATGTATATTAAATATATGTATGTATTAAACTTACCACGGGAACAGTTTACGTGGCGTGATTGTTTTAAAAAAATAATAATATATATATATAGTTGTAATACTAACAAATCGAAAAGGTTTACAGAAAAATATTCAAATATTGAAGAACTATTCGAATGGTTCTATAGAATTATCCTGTACCAATATGATAAGGGAGCACACGTGCGACCCAAAAACGAAGCCCCCACGTAAATTAGTGACAAAATTTAGTTCGAAACTCGCATTAAAGTGAAACTATACGAACGTTAACTCGAAACTAAGACAGTGTATTAGGATTATCGGATGCAAACAGATGGTTTGGTTGAATCGCGATTATAATTATGGTCGATCGGATTTGAAAGTTTTCGTTATTAGTTATATTCGTAATGTCTTATTAATATGTGCGTGTAATGTTCCAATGGTAGGGTCTATTTTGAATCTGAGCGGTACGGTACATATTACCCTGTGCCCATATTCGTCATCTCGTTTTTACCATCGCACCGCCCGCCACCGGAGTAGAGTTCATTAATACTACCTGGAGCCACTGCGATCATCCACAGTGCGTTTCCAGAGATCTTTTTTGCCACGTACCATCCGGCTATGGAATGAGCTCCCCTCCATACCATCCGGCTATGGAATGTTTCCCGAGCGCTATGACATGTCCTTCTTCAAACGAGGCTTGTGGAGAGTATTAAGCGGTAGGCAGCGGCTTGGCTCTGCCCCTAGCATTGCTGAAGTCCATGGGCGACGGTAATCACTCACCATCAGATGGGCCGTAAGCTCGTCTGCGTACAAGGGCAATAAAAAAAAAAAACTCGACTAAAGGATAGATTCACCGCTCTTTTTTACGTTTATAGTGTTTCTTCGAAGTGCTGCTGTAAAGCAATTTAGTATTAGTAGTAGTAAAGTAATTTTATAAATAACGGTCTAGAGAAAATTATCTATTTTATCTCGATATTAGGTTACAACGGACCGTGTCGATTCGCTATTCAATAATGCGGTTAACTTTATAAATTGAATCTAAAAATGATCACTCATATTCCAATTACAATATCAAAATAAAGAATAAAGAAAAAGAAAGTAGGTGGCGCATTTACGTTATAAGATGTCTATGGGCTCCAGTAACCACTTAACATCAGGTGGGCCGTGAGCTTGTCCGCACATTTAAGCAACAAAAAAAAACCATTCCTTTTAAAATTTAGCAGATTATATTTGAATTGGGAACTTTAACGTCATCACGATTGTAGCCTCAGTTTTTTTTTACATAAACATCCAAAGGTAACTAACTACAGCGACTGGTCTGGTAAAGCCTTTTCCCTGACATCTCGAGATAATCGCGCCCACGAGCGAACGCCTTCATATTTTCGGTTGTAATTCACGCAACATGTTGCATATTACGGTCACGTGCTCAATAGACCGCCATAGAAATCCTCGCGACAGCCCTCCCACCTGCCGGCCGCTTTAATCTGAATATAAATTATCCATAATTAAAGAGAGCTCGGACACGGGGAGAATAAATGCGACCACTTGAAACAAAGCCTGTGGTGTTTGGTGCAAGTTATTAACGAATCGCTTAGGGGCGTACGTAAGTCGATTTTTCAACTGAAAAATAGATTGATAGTAATCGATTTTCTTCACAATAAAGGAATAATTACCTTGTAGGAAAAAATCTAAGCTACGAGCACTAAGTTTACGTGGCTATTGATGTGTACGCACGGATAGTAATCAACATTCTTCTTATATCTGTCACAAAGTCATACTTATCGATTCGAACGGTTCAACCGAAGCGGCGGCATTCACATTGTGATGTCCATGAACGCCGGTAATCACTTAGTACCAGTCAGACCGTGAACTCGATCATCAGTCCATACCAATGTACTGTTACGCCAGTAAGAGTAACGCCATCTATCGTCAAATAGCAGAAACGAATATCACAAAAACTAGTAAAACGGAGAGCGCTCGAGAAGTGCAACGCCATCTATTATCAAATAGCGCAATGTAAAATGTTCCGCAAGTACTCTAAGAGGTAAATAGAGTTTTCATTTGTACTTCAGTGGACGTTTTATTTATCCCAAACCCCAGCGCGTAACAGTACCAATAAAATCAAGTGCAAGTTTATTGCAACAGTTTAATACTGTGCGACCTAATATTTGTTCTAAGTCATGAGATCGTCGATCACAATTCCAGCTGAGTTAACTAAATTTAAAAACGCATCTCTTCTTCAACCCGTGTTCACCCAATACTAAGTGTAGGTCTCTTCTTATGCACTCCATTCATGATGTATGATCTATGAGTAGGTTCTCGGTCCATCTTATTGGTGGTCTGATTGTTATTTTCAATATAAAAACGTATAGAAAATAGAATTTTTTTAGAAATTGTAAGTGGTAGGACCTCTACTGGTGGTAGGACCTCTTGTGAGTCCGCGCGGGTAGGTACCACCACCCTGCCTATTTCTGCCGTGAAGCAGTAATGCGTTTCGGTTTGAAGGGCGGGGCAGCCGTTGTAACTATTCTTGAGACCTTAGAACTTATGTCTCAAGGTGGGTGGCGCATTTACCTTGTATATGCCTATGGGCTCCAGTAACCACCTAACACCAGGTGGGCTGTGAGCTCGTCCACCCAACTAAGCAATAAAAATAAATAAAAACGCGGGTAGTTCGTCGCTTGGACCGCTCTCATTCCGCTGAGCCCTTGTAATGCGAGCTCAAACGGCGCCATATTTTTTCGAGGAGCTTTTGCGGGAGCCCCACTAAATTCGACGCTACACGTCGCATCCGAACTGCTTTTGGATAGTGAGACTGCTATATTATACATATAAAGAGCTCGGCCGAAATCTCTATTTTATAACTTTAAAACACTACTATTGGTGTATGAATGTATCAGCGTAGGAAAATTATTAAAGTAAATACTTTTAATAGCACTATAGATTCAAAATTATGCTGTTCGCTTAGTATAAAATCGTAACCGTCATTGTCGGTGTGTATAGAATAAATCTATACTAATATATAAATCTACAGTGGTTTTTACGGATGTTCCGTTATAACTACTGAACCATGCGTTCGATTGACTTGAAACTTGGTATTCATGTAGAAAATAGATGTACTTAATGGATAGGCTAATATTTATGTGAATGTTGGACTTCCTAATAATAATGACAATAAATAATAATGTTAATTTTAAATGCCCAGCGAAGCGGGCGAGTACGGCTAGTAATGTCTAAATTGAGTAACTAACTCCTACTAACTACAAGTATCAAATGCTAAGAACCCATCCTCGTGTCATGGTTGTCCTTATATCTGTTTTTTTTCTCCTAAGTATTCTGATAGCCTTGAGAGGCTAATTCAGCGTTGCCCTAGCGTGTAGGAGAAGCTCTCGGGGCTCAAACCGGGAGTGTTGCTAACACTGGCCCTAACAAGAGCAGTGCTTCGCAGAATCTACGGAAGCGACCCCTGTAAGGCAGCAAACCCGCGTTCACTTTTCAGAAATTGATTTTTTTTATTTTTTTTTATTGCTTAAATGGGTGGACAAGCTCACAGCCCATCTGGTGTTAAGTGGTTACTGGAGCCCATAGACATCTACAACGTAAATGCGCCACCCACCTTGAGATATAAGTTCTAAGATCTCAGTATAGTTACAACGGCTGTCCTACCCTTCAGACCAAAACGCATTACTGCTTCACAGCAGAAATAGGCAGGGCGGTGGTACCTACCCGCGCGGACTCACAAGAGGTCCTGCCACCAGTAACAAAAGTTAGAGAAAGAATAGCTATCATTTTTTTGGGTTTCAAATTGAAAATATTTCATTTCATATAACGAGTTACTGTTAAGTTAACTGCACGCTCCCAATCACTTATATTAAAAGTCAGTTATTTTTAAGTTTTAATCAGAATTAAAATATCAATGGATATGGAACCAAATAGTACCTCTAGTCAAAGTTACCTAAAATTAGCAACCAGCCAAAGTCAACTGTAAACACAACGACTCAAAGTCGAATTTGAAATGACCGCTTTTTAATTAGTACGTTGATTGGTAAACACGAACAATAACTCGCTGGACTAGAAAACAAACTAAATTGAAACCTGAATTTGATTGATTTCACTCGTGGGTATCGCTGTTACAATTAATATTCACGCAATAACTCATACGAACGCGCCGCTTGGAGAGAAATTTGTTTTATTTTAACTTATTATACGAATCACTGATTATTTAACTTCGAATACAGAGAAAAATACATAAGTACTTGATATATCGTATTTTCGCATTAAAAGTGTACAATTTCTAAAAATATTCGAAACTGAGTTAATATACGAAATCATTTGGTATCACCAGTATTTTTCTCATAAATACTGTCAAAAGAGCGTACGTAGTTTAGTTTTTTTTTTTTTTAGTTTACCTGTGTTTTGACTGCCATTAACAAAATTAATACATAATTTTATCATACTTTAAAAAGCAGATAATGTAACTGGTAAAAAATAGAAAATATAATCGGGATGAATCGGGATCGGAAAAGATGAGTGGACGAGCTCACAGCCCATCTGGTGTTAAGTGGTTACTGGAGCCCATAGACATCTGCGACGTAAATGCGCCACCCACCTTGAGATATAAGTTCTAAGGCCTCAGTATAGTTACAACGGATAGATTTTTAGAACTGATGTCTCAAGGTAGGTGGCGGCATTAACGCGGCCGACGTTTATGAGCTCCGGTGACCACTTAACACCAGGTGCGCCGTGAACTAGTCCATACGTCATAGAAATAAAAAAATATAAAAACATTAGGTGTTTACCGATAAAAAAAAATTCAACCAACTATTGTAACAACTATATTGAATAATTACTGTCCCGCCCTTCATACCGAAGCACGTAAAGCTTATGGCGGTAGTTGTCATACAACACAAGATAGTTAACAGATTCCTGAATCTCTTGAACGACATTTTCAAGATGCGTTCGTATATGCAAGTTCTGAACTATAGCATTTAGACCGCCGGCGTCGGTCGACAAAGCAATTTCACTCGCACGGTGGAAGATATTCCCTTTGTCGATTCCCACAAGTTCCTTCGCTCACAAAGGTACCACCAATACTCCGCACTGCTACATAAATTCGTCTCACAATCAACGAAGCAATAAAACTTCTAATATCCAAAATAGTATTTATTGAATACAATATTTCAGATGTCTGCTTTCGCGTATGCAGATTCAATTTGCAGTATTGCAACACGGGCGTGCGAAATTCAGCACAATGTGTGCTGCGCCACATTTTATGCCAAGTTTATTTTGTTGAAGCCAATGCGGATAGTGATTGAAATATTGTCGATTCTGGTTGCGGCAACGGTATTATGGTAGAGCGTGCATGTTTACAGAACAGTAAAAATTTTGACTGTTCGTTTCGCATAAGTAATGTTATTTTAATATTTTGTTTACTCAACTTTATGGCATAAAGTTTATGCACAAACGTTACAATGGCGGGCTTTATACCTATGTCATTTTGAGCGCGTCTACCTCGCATTTCTAGCTATATCGAACTCCAAACTTCTGCGGCGTATAAAATAGAGGGAACACCAAAGATGTGACGAATCTGATCTTTGTGGCTTTAGTTTTAACACGACTTCACTAAAAAATCCATTAATAAAGAAGAATCCATGTTTCGTTTTATCAAAAATAAAGGAGTAAGCTAAATGATTCTTCTTAGTCGTTTGCACTCTTGACAAAGTGGTCGTGGTCATCAGTTCGGGTGATGGTGCGCTTTCCAAGACGTCTCCATTCCACTAATTCTTCAAGCTATTTTATTTATTTATTAATTAAGCACACAATACACATCACAAGCTAAAAAGATACATAAAAAGACAAGTAAAAAGAAACAAAATCTGGCTTCCAACATAAGCCATGTGCGCACGACTAAGCAAGACAAAATGCTAAATTTGTACACAATGGTCCTTACAACTATACGATAAAACAACACAATAACGAAAATTAATCTAACTCATAATGTAAGGAAATAATTTTATTCACAATATACATTAAGCAATTCACTACTTAACCTATTATTAACGTGGATGATGCCCGTGAACATTTTTATAAACAACACTAGCCTACAAGTAAAAATATCCAACTCAGTTGACGACTTTAAATGATAGATAGTTATAAAAGCATTCCTGATTGAACGGGTCGCGATTTCTGTGGCTTTCGATTATTACTTATCGGATGGTCGTAACTTATTTGAAGTCGTCGTGGCCTAAAGGATAAGACGTCCAGTGCATTCGTATCTAGCGATGCAACGGTGTTCGAATCCCGCAGGGGGGTACCAATTTTTGTAATGAAATACGTACTTAACAAATGTTCACGATTGACTTCCACGGTGAAGGAATAACATCGTGTAATAAAAATCAGACCCGCAAAAATTATAATTTGCTTAATTACTAGTGGTAGGACCTCTTGTTAGTCCGCACGAGTAGGTACCAATACCCTGTCTATTTCTGCCATGAAGCAGTAATGCGTTTCGGTTTGAAGGGTGGGGCAGCCATTGTAACTATACTGAGACCTTAGAACTTATATCTCAAGGTGAGTCGCGCAATTACGTTGTAGATGTCTATGGGCTCCAGTAACCACTTAACACCAGGTGAGCTGTGAGCTAGTCCACCAACCTAAACAATAAAAAAAAATCCCGCGAGCGTCTTAGAAATTTAAAATACGAAACACGCAAACCGCGCTGATTAATTTTCCATTTTCTATAGGGCTCATTAACAGCGGCTTAGATTAAACCAAATTAGAAGAAGACTTTAGCTGGCGGTAACGAGCCGCGCCCCGGGGCCATACCATCGACACGGCTCTGTTTGTGAAATAACGTGTACACATTTTGTTAAGTCGCAATCTGTATTTTCACTTTAAGAGATTTCTCCTTTTGCTTATGAGCCGGTGTGTGGCGTAAAATGTAAGAGGATGCGTTTAATATAAGATCTCTCTCTATAGTATCTTCTTCATATATATTCATTTTCCTTGCCCTTACCCCAAATTATGTGAGGTCGGTGCAGCATGTGTCCACCTCATGCTGCATGAAGATTTAGTATAAGTTTTAAGACCGGCCGCATGCCTGATGTCATCATTTCTTGGGTTATATCTACACTGGCATATCTTGCAATGTGTCATAGAGAGGGACTCTTTTTGTTTCTTATATTATTTATTATAAGATAAATAATATAAGGAACCTATAGTATCTCACTCTAATATATCTCATATAATAATAATATCCAAAACTGTTCTATAGAAAATAGACGCTGCTTGATGCCTCGAAGTATACAGATATTTGTACGAAGCTCGGTCGATGTACGAAAATCTGCTATAAAAATGAATCGCTTTCGTTCACAATTTGAACCACGTTCCGCTCGATATTGCGAATCACAGCAATCTTCTTCGCTTTGAAATTGTTTGTGATTACAGCAGTTTGTGTTGAGACGGGCGAGGTGTAATTTTACTTCCTATCAACACACAGGGCTGACAGCGCGCGTACATTAAATTTAATAAAGAAAAAACATACACATACTTGTATTGCTTCTTGTTTTTGCCTTTACGCTACAAAAATGTGAGTTATTTAGTACTAAAGAAAAAAAAATACGTAAAATGTAAGCCAATATACGACGAGATTTATGAAAATGTAAAATAATAACGATAAATCAGAAAAATGTCGATTTTTTTGTTATTGTTACAATATTTACGATTGCAGAAACAAATTTAGATGACATCTGCCTAAATGTAAAAAGTAGACGTTAATAAAAAGGTTTATTTCTTAAAAGTAGACACAAAAAAGTAAAATTTATCTCTAAATAATATTAGGTGTAACTCAGAGTGCATCACCAAAACATTTTTATTGATATCCACAATATCCTACACAAACATGTTAAGTCACTACTAAAATTCTCCTTATTCTAGATTAATTATCACCGTATTCTCTTAACAACGTTGAGTTCTGCTTCAATTCAACTTTTTGTAATAGTTTTGTTGTTAGTCCAAGCCTGTTTTTTCTTTTCATACTTTCTTAAACGCTGACAAACGTGATTCTAGTTTGTCTCTATCAGTTACAATACCGTGGTAAGGAAGTTGAATATTATTTAACAATCACTGACTGTTTGAATAGACTGTTTGAAAACGCTTGATACGATATTATACGGGATTCAACGGTATTCGAAATATATATCCGATTATAAATGCCCTACCACTGTTTGTAAGCCGGAACGAGTAGATACTGCCATCTTGGCTTTTTCTGCTACCAAGCAGTCCTGCATTTCATATCAAAAGGAGGGGCAACCGTTAAACAATTCAATGGAAACTTCAATCTCATGTTTCAGGGTGAGTAACGGCATTTGCGTTGTCATATGTCTATAAACTTCAGTAAGAATTTAACACCAAGTGGACCTTAAGCCTGTTGAGTCAACTGCATTCATAAATAAAATAAGATTCTTTTGTGTAAGTACTAAAGTTGGGAATCGAGTAACTTGGTTATACACGGAGGTCCCTTTTCTTTGTATTCAGACATTGGATGTAGGCAGAGTGAGACAACACGGTCAAATTAAGAAACGCGAAGCAGTCATGTGTTTTGTATAATCGTTCTTCCAATTCAATTGAGACTACGAGAAACAGACAATAATTAATAATTAAAAATGTAAAATGAACTAACTACCTAACGATACCATAACTCGAACACTGCGCACACGTTAGTTCAACTATTCCTGATTGCACCTCAAATTAGACAAAAAACCTGATACAGCCAACGCAAAATATACCCAATCGACAATTAACTAAGCAAAGCACAATAGCCGCTGCATATAAGTCATTTTTTTAAGTTTCAATTATCAATATCTCTGTCTGTTAAAAGTACCTAACATTTTTCTACATAATTTTAGTATATTTGCGGAATTCAATAGTAGGTATTACGCAGAAACACCAACCCTACAGTCATCTCTGTTCAGTCGGTTATTTCGATTGCTTGCTATTGTATACGATAGCAATTTGATATCATTTTCATTATACATAATTTTGCACTTCTTGTAATGAAACGCGCAACTGTATTTGACTCGTTCAAAGATAAAATACTAATAAAATAATTAACTTTCATATCTATATATATAAAAATGAATTGCTGTTCGTTTGTCTCGCTAAAACTCGAGAACGGCTGGACCGATTTGGCTAATTTTGGTCCTGAATTATTTGTGGAAGTCCAGAGAAGGTTTAAAAGGTAGATAAATATGAAAATGCTCGGAATTAAATAAAAATAACAATTTTGTTTTCGGATTCCTTTTGTTTGTTTTAAGTTTATTTTATACAAAAATTTAGGTACTTTTATTTACCGATTGAGACACTACGAAGTCTGCCGGGTCAGCTAGTTTTGAATAAAAAATCAACCATTTTTTTTTTGGTTGGTCAAACTCACAGCCCACGTAACTAATATTAAATATCTCCCGTAAGTGTCTTCAAGTCGCAAGTTCCTGTTCATATCTGAACAGTAGCAACTATTTAGTTTTTACCTTCCTCCTTCTGTCCTCGTTCTGAATATCCTAGATCTTATTTCAATTACTATTAGTAGGGCCTGTTGTGAGCTTACATGTTTTACTACCACGATGATTCCTATTTCTGATGCAAAGTAGTCTCCAATAGAAGCGATCCAATTTAAGGATGGGACCGCCATTATGTTGTTAAATATGATTGAAGCTCCAATCTCATTTCTCAATTTCATTTAACCTACACGTTTTAAAGTCGTCGTGGCCTAAAGGATAAGACGTCCGGTGCATTCGTGTTGAGCGATACACTCCCATGCAAACCCAGGCGGGGACAAATTTTTCTAATGAAATACGTACTCAACAAATGTTCACGATTGACTTCCACGGTGAAGGAATAACATCGTGTAATAAAAATCAAACCCGACAAATTATAACTTGCGTCATTACTGGTGGTAAGAACTCTTGTAAGTCCGCGCGGGTAGATACCACCACCCTTCCCTTTTTCTGCCGTGAATCAGTAATGTGTTTCGGTTTGAAGGGTGGGGCAGCCGTTTTAACTATGCTTGAGACCTTAGAATTTATATCTCAAAGTGGGTGGCGCATTTACGTTGTAGATGTCTATGAACTCCAGTAACCACTTAACACCAGGTGGCCTGTGAGCACGTCCACCGTTCTAAGCAATAAAAACAAATTACAATGGATTCGCCAGTATTTTACTCTAAATGAAGTTCAATGATCAAAAAATGTGTCAGGCTCTGACTTTGTAGCCATGTATATCCGCTACTAGGACACTCGTTCAAAGTCCGTTTTTAATTCTTTTTACATCGTACCCAAAGGGACGATCGGTTCTATTGCAACGTTTCTGCAATCCCTCGGGTACAATCCGTCAATCAATGTCAGTTCATTTCGCGTAAGTGCTCGTAATGAATAGATCCATAATAAGGACGTGTCTTTTGATTGCCAAACCAATGTCTATGAATTAATAGAATATACATATCACTATTTCCTTGGTTTATCTAAAAAAGTTAATTTAGTTAGCTTGCTAAATTATATTACTATGAAAGGAAAAGATTTAATCGACTTACAAATCATGCTTGCACGCAAAAGCAAGGCTTATATTCGAATTCTAATTATACCTAACAGTCCCTCATACTGATGTTTTAATTCAATTTAAATAAAAAGACGTGTGGTGTCGTGGAACACCGGATAAGAACAAAGTTCCTTATTATAAAAATATTAATTTTAAGTTCTATTAGAGGTATAAAGAAAATAAAACTGGAGGTTTTGCAACAACCCACGGTGATTCGGTAACGTGCGAACTTATTGTATTAAGTACACTTCATTCTCGGTTGTTCGCTTAAGTGTTAGTGTATTACGCAAATGAACGCTCTGAGTTCGTTGTCAATCAATGATAAAAAATATGTTATTTTTTGTACGTTATAACAAAGTTAAGTCGTACACTGTATGCATTACTAATAAAATATTACGTTACGGACGTTTTTTCCCGGTTGGAGTATCCCTCCGAATCGGCCCATAAGGAACTTCGTTCCAAAAAAAATTGAGTATCAAAATAAAACACGATATCAGAATGAAGCAATGCAAAACATTGTTATTCAAAATTACTAATCGAAAAATAAAATAGGAACACAATTTTCGGTCCTGTTCGCGAATTTTCAAATATCCCAAACTCCTGCTTAGAACTTTGTGAAATCTTCTTAATTATATCTCGCGACTGGCAGAGTAACTTTAAATACATTACGAAGTTATTTTCCTCGATATTACGGATTTTTCTTTTTTATTCGGAGAATTCATATACCTCTGATTCTCATTGTCGTTTTCACAATGTAAACCATTAAAATATCTTGGGTAGTCGCTTTTGGTCTAATAGATAATGCACCTAAGTACTATAGTAAATACTAAGTACTAATGCACTAAGCACTAGTACTGGAGTAGTATTATACTTAGTGCTTACTATACTGTGTTCCAGATCAGATTATCGGTCGGAAACAGCAAATTTTGTCTCGTTTGTGGATCCGGCATCTATATCTTAGCAGAAAGGTAGTTTGGGACTGTTGCAGGTTTATATATCGAGTCGTATTTTAATAGAGTCAAGTAAAATATTGAAAAAAATTCAATTGTACATACTCAAACCAAGTTCGTGCAAATTGCGATTATCGAGATTTATATAACTAATTAGTTTTATTCTGTTCACTAGCAGAGCTAGGGCCTAACTAATTAGTTTTATTTTGTTTACTAGCAGAACTAGGGCTTAACTAATTAGTTTTATTCTGTTCACTAGCAGAGTTAGGGCTTAACTAATTAGTTTTATTTTGTTCACTAGCAGAACTAGGGTTTAACTAATTAGTTTTATTTTGTTCACTAGCAGAGTTAGGGCTTAACTAATTAGTTTTATTCTGTTCACTATCAGATCTAGGACTTAACTAATTAGTTTTATTCTGTTCACTAGCAGAGCTAGGGCTTAACTAATTAGTTTTATTTTGTTCACTATCAGATCTAGGACTTAACTAATTAGTTTTATTCTGTTCACTAGCAGAGCTAGGGCTTAACTAATTAGTTTTATTTTGTTCACTAGCAGAACTAGGGCTTAACTAATTAGTTTTATTCTGTTTACTAGCAGAGTTAGGGCTTAACTAATTAGTTTTATTCTGTTCACTATCAGAGCTAGGACTTAACTAATTAGTTTTATTTTGTTCACTAGCAGAACTAGGGCTTAACTAATTAGTTTTATTCTGTTCACTAGCAGAGCTAGGGCTTGCGAATGGTCTCCACCTTTTTTATTATCGCTTTGATGGCTGAACAGGCTCAAGGTTGACAGTATAAGTTGCCGATGTTAGTAAATAGTTACCGGAATCCATAGATATCATTAAAGCAAATGCCGCCCACCAAACATGAGTTGTAAGTCTCAGTAATATAAAATAGTAAAATGGCTGCTCCATCATTTAAATCGGTACTCATTATTGCTTCGTGGTAGAAATAATTAGGGTGGTGGTAACGACTCCTGCCGAAGTTTCAATTGTTTTGTACTGTATAAATCCTACAACAAGTAATTACGTCATTATTTTTTTTGGTTAGATTTTTATTGTCCGATATTATTCAATTAACATGGAAGTCGTTCATAAATGTCACATAAGAACGTATTTCCTAATGAAAAAGTGTGTCAGCGTGCACAAGTTGGTCACCGGTATAATTACTTGATGTTGACCAGTACACCGTGCGTTTTTAAATTCATAGAGAAATTTGAGAAGACAGTGAATAATTCACGAGACTCGATGATCCCGCTGCCCTCATTACCGTTTTCTAAGAGATACACTCCATTCACTCGATACGAGTGCGGAAACGCGTCACTGAATAAATTCAATAACGTAAGAAGAGTATTCGTTAAAAATTCGAGAACGTTCTACTTGTTAAATATCTTTTTGGTGGCTGCCTTCTACTAACTCGGGCTATAAACAGTACCTACAACATACTAGCGAAGTCACTCTAGTTTACCTATCACTTTTGTTTAACGTTTGTTAATTATTTTTTTTATTTTTTTTATAAGTAAATTATTTGTATCGAACTATAGTTCTATCGAATCTGAATATTCATCATCAACATTATCCTGCCCTTCTCCTAGTCACCTGGGATCGGTTCAACATGTTTTCTCCTTCCATACTCTTCTATCATATACCATTTCTTCGCTCACTCCCCTCTTACCCATATCGTCTTTCACGCAATCCATCCATTTCTTCTTAGGTCTACCTCTTCCTCTATATCCTTCTACATTCATAGTTAACATTCTTTTACCAATCTCATTTTCATTTCGTCTCATCACATGTCCATACCATCCTAAACGCGCACTTCTCAGCTTCTCTGTCACAGGTGCCATTTTCAGACTTCCTCTAACATATTCATTCCGTATTCTATCCATTCTCGTTACTCCACACATCCATCGCAACATTCGCATTTCTGCTGCATGCAATGGCCTTGAATATTCTGTCCAGTTATTAAAGTGCAGCCGATGAGGGAAAGCGATTCGATGATTTTTTTTTCTCTGATTTTAAACATAGAAACGCAATTGATTTGAATATCAAATTGATTTAACGTCTCGACTATCCACATTGAGGAGTTATTTTATCTTCAGATGACCCCCTTTATACTCTTTCATATTTCGAAAAGTGAATTCTATATGCTCACGCGTTGATGGAGGTTATTACAAAATTATTAATTAGAATGATTGATTGGTTTGTGGCTGCGGTAGGCAATACCGACCTTACCCGAAATTCGACTCGTTTTATAGCAACGTTTTAATAATTTTGTTTTTTGTATATTGAATTTCGATTAATCCTAAAATAAATTAGTTAAATACAGTCTTGTTCAGTTCCATTTTTTTATTGTTTAAAACTTTATTACGAAGGAGCTAGTTAGCACTATCTCGTCTCGCAGACGTGGCTGTCGTCGACTGAAATAAAACTTTTACTTAGCTTATAATAAATGACGCGAAGTCGTTTGAGATTTTAAATAAAAAGTAGACAAATTTCGACACTTTACAAATGTTTAAAGTTTTCCTCTGTTTCTCATTCAAAGGTCAGAGAATCATAATGGTTATATCTATCAATCAGAATACACATATAACAGTATCCTATATGAAAATATTATTAAAGGTTAAATAATGACTACAATTTAAAATAGGTATTTCCAAAACAGACGATAATCGAAAGATCCAGAATCATGTTTTTTCTTGCAGATTTTCTTAGGATTATCCATAACTCGCTACCTTAAAACGATGTAGAGTCTAACTTGATACTTCTATTCACATTTAAATCATTCACGATTATTTTTATTTCATCCATTTCATGTTTCAGTAGTGTATACTCAACGTAATGCCGCTGTATCTGGAAATATCTTGATAGCTATTCTAAAGTTTGGGTTTACATTGGCTTGTCAAAATACGTCTGATTACAAATTTTACTAGCAGGCAAACATTTAAATGCCGAAGAAATTTTCTGCATTATCGTTTCTCGGCACAGCTCTCTAGAATAATGAACGAGAATAATTAATATTCCTTCTCGAACCGGTGCCTGACATAACAAGAGCGGACCTGTAAGCTATAGCTCGAAATTCTAAAACTAGCATAAATACATAAGTAATGTTACACCCGAGAAATATCACTCAAGTGTCTATATTATAATAATATTTATTTAACTCAATTTGTTTATTTTTATTATAGAATTTATTGTAATAAAATCATTTGAATCACGTATTTATTTTTGTATTTGTAATTTATTATTTTTGTATTTATTAAATACACGTAAATGAAATGGAGGTTACTATGTTTACTGTAAGAAATTTTGTTGGTAGGTTTTAAAAGAAAACATGTGAATCCGGTCGTCATTTTTGTGCATTTAATCAATAACACTATCAATTAATTACAGGACGTATTCAATATTAATTTACTATTTTTAAACTTGCGATTTTTCAATAACAGAATAAGTGAGTTAAAACACCTGTTTTTTAAGGTGGCACCGATAATGGACATAGATATTATCAGGAGTTTAACCATGTCGCTGTCTATATTGAAACACGCTCCTGTAAAGCGGTATGAAGATATTCATGAAACCTGGGAATTCTTTCTAAAGTTCAAAAGACTTCGTAAAACAAGTACGGGGTACTGTGAAACAGTACTGGTAGAAACTGATACTGATTATACGGAAGCTTTATGTAATTTGTATTCACTATTATTTTTATAGAAAGATCTAGTTTGGCATGTCCAGTTTGGCCCATTATTTTCGTGGATCAATAAACAACGTTCGATTATTTATTTATTTATTTATTTATTACACATAAAATTTACATTGGCGGACTTAATGCCTAAGGCATCCTCTACCAGTCAACCAAAGGTAGTGCAGAGTGAATAGTGGTAGATGCAATGAAATTTATATTAATTTACAAATACATACACACAAAAAAAGTATATACATATATACACAATCACATATACATACATACATACATACATCTAATAGTTTATACAGTATTAAAAGAAATATATTAATAAATTTATCATTTTATTAATATAATCTTTTTATCATTCGGAAAGAAGAAAAGACGCATGTTATATTAAAAATAAAACCAGACTAATATTCCTCTAAAGATTATATCGATCATTCAAAGCGGCTTGTACGTTTATTTATCCAGAATTGAAATGGAATATTTCGCTCGAAGTCAAAGCAATTCTAGACTCGACTTCCTTTTTTGAAATAAGTAAAATAAAAGAACCTTTTCACACAACACTTGCGAGCTTGATTGTACCTATTCTACTGTGTTGCCGAAGTGTCCCCGGAGTAATGAAAAGAAGTGTCCCCTTTATAACGGAAAAGCTTGTATTACTTTCGTGCTTTCTTTAAAAAAAAATAACAGAAAAAAAATTAAATACATTAGGGAAATCTAGCGAGTTTCAAAAATGGCTAAATTGTACAGGCTCTAAGAGTTTACTTCGGGATACCGGTATTTTTCCTTTCATTACTTTAAATTAGCGCTTACGGTAATGCGCTGGAAGGTATGGATACCAGTGAGATTTAATTGTGTGTGTTTTTTTTGTATAATCCACGAGTGTTTCCTTTTTTTCCTACCTAAGCTGATAGCCTTGAGAGGCTATTTCAGCGTAACCTTAACTAGTAGGTGAGCTCACGGGGCTCAAACCTGACGACGTCGCTAACACGAACCCTAGCAAGAGCCGTGCTTTGCAGAATCTACCGTCGGATCGGAAACGCGACCCACTGAGAAAATCCGGCGAGAAACTCAGTGGGCTGTGTCTGTGGGTTAAGTTACTCGTCGAGCCCTTCGTCGCAAGCGCCGGGTTCGACGAGAACGATGACCGGTGCTTGAGGTACCTAAAAGCACCGTTAGTGGATCGGGAGGATCCGAAATGACGTGTTTTGAGCGACATCGATTGCGTTCCATTCTGTCCGCAAGATCGGGAATGTAGTTACCGGCGGCCACGATGAGAGGGTTCTCGTGTCGTGCCACTTTATCGAAATGGTGAGTGTTTCAATGGAAACGTATGCAATATATTGTTTTTGGAGCGCCGTAAATGGCCACCGAAGCTTATAGATGTAGGCAACGCGAACACGGCCACTCGTAGTACTAAGAGCCATAAGTTCACAAATAAATAATAACTTCGAAAGAAAACAAATGTTATAAAAATTTAATCTCATTAAAGTTCGAGAAGTGGTGGTGGTAAATGTCACTAGTAGTAGCAACACCCTGCTCATATTGGTCTCGAAGAAATTGCTAAGACAATTCTTCAGTTAGTACGAATTTCAGTTTGGTCTGTGGTATTCGCCTTATGATGCCTACAGGCCCGATAACCACATATTATCAGGTGGGGATGAGCTTGTCATTCCGTGTACAATAATACAAGAAGTAAATCCAATCCAGAATTAAGTTATACAATGCTTGTTTAATTGATCTAAACTATAATTATTTCTGAATCTCAGATTGAGAATACATAAATTCCTACAAAAAGTTTGGTGGATGTCAAATCTCTCGAAAAATATTCCGTGGTTTGAACAAAGACTCGTATTATGTGACACACTCCCCTGAACCATGACCAATAATGTAGTTGGGATCTCGTATAAATATTCTCGCTCTCCGTATTTTTCCCGTGGCACGTGAAAATGGATTGTATCGCAAAGCCTGTTTGTTGACACATATACGCTTTCAACAAGACGCCGACTTATTTGTATTACCAATGGTTTGATAGAATGAATTCTTCGAAAAATCTTAAATGCATTAAGGAAAATGCGAACGGAAATCGTTGGCCTCTTTCTTTTTATATCTTAAAGATGAATAACGTTAAATTACATATATTTTCGGAAATTTACCGGAGAAAACATTTACCTTCATTATTGTTGAGTTAAATTATAATGGAAGCGGCTTAATTTCTTATACTCATTAAAAGTAATCGAATTTCGCTATATTATTAGGTCTTCACAAGCCAAATATATATTTATAGACATTTCTATTG
Source organism: Bombyx mandarina (assembly GCF_003987935.1). Next base: position 2,327,070 of record NW_021011498.1, on the reverse strand, counting down.
CGTTATTGTGTGATATTAGAGGTTACATTAATTTATTTTACATAGACATTTATAAATACGATCGAAGGAGATGAACCACGATGTGAGCTAGATTGAGTTACACCGTGAGTATTAATAATAAAGATCATTCGTGTTCACGGAAGAACGAAAACTGTAAAGTATTTGAAATGTCGGATTTTATGTCACGACAATAAAAAACGCTAGATTTAACGCGAAAAGTACTTTTAATTATCGCGCAAGCCCAAAAATATGCACTATTTTTTTTTATTCCAAGAGTCATCTGCGTTCTTTGTATGAGCTTCACGCTTTAATCAAAAGAAAAGGTAATGTTGCAAGAAAACAGTCAACTTCGTTTATATTGATTGACAAACAAAGAGAGTATAACTTTTATTTGTGCCAAAAAATGTGTTCTTTAAAACCTACACAACCCTCCATGATTATAACTAGATTCATTGAATTGTCGATGTAGGCCAATAATATACGATATAATCAGATTAATTACCCCTATTCAGTTACACCAGTAAAGTCTTGTCAAATAACATAATTATGACATTAACAAAAGGAATTCCGAAGATTCCTATACCAAACAGTATTACATCGATACACTATATTATTAACAAAATATAAGGTAATTCCCATATCCCACCGACGTGACAATAACACTCCCGCACACAAAGGACTGTCATTATCCAATTTCAACCGAATAGACTCATACAAAGGCAATGAGACAGTCATTGGGGCACAAAGAATTGAGTTATACTCATCTAAGACGACATACCCTCTGTACATAATATTTCCTTTGCGATGTCACACGAACCAAACGGGAAATTTATTTTGTAAATGTCTTGTCTAATATACGATTTATAAAGAAAAAGGAAAGGTTTTGAAAAAAACAAATTAGGTTGAATGTGTCTTTAATTTTCTTATCAAGAATCTTTTAATACTCGTAATGCTGACGGTTTGAAGGAATACAATCATATTTGTACAAATTATTTTGTATCCACCACGTCATTTATACTAATATATAAATCTACAGTGGTTTTTACGGTTACAACTACTGAACCATGCATCTGATTGACTTGAAACTTGGTATCCTTGTAGAAAATACATGTACTTAATGGATAGGCTAATATTTATATGAGTGTCAGACTGCCTGATAATAATGACAATAAATAATAATGTTAATTTTAAATGCCTAGCGAAGCGGGCGAGTACGGCTAGTATTTCATAAAAGTCTTAATTGATAATGTTAATCAATTGTTTCTTGGACCGGATAAATCTTACGGCTAACATACTTACAGCATACTTGGTGTCGAATGAGCACCGAATAACATTTTTTTTCCTTCCTAAGCCGATGGTCTAGAGAGACCATATCAGCGTCACCGGGCTAGTCGAATCCCAAAGAACATGCCCGTCAACTACAAATTCTGGCACATTAAGGCATAAAATCACTGGTGGTAGGAACTCTTGTGAGTCCGCATGGATAGGTACCACCACACCGCCTATTTCTGCCGTGAAGCAGTAATGCGTTTTGGCTTGAAGGGGGGGAGCCGTTGTAACTATACTGAGACCTTAGAACTTATATCTCAAGGTGGCTGGCGTATTTACGTTATAGATGTCTATGGGCTCCAGTAACCACTTAACACCAGGTGGGCTGTGAGCTCGTCCACCCATCCAAGCAACAAAAAAATTATCGGGAATGTTAAAATGGGAATGTCCTAAAAAACCGGTAACAGGATTCGAAACACCGTATAGTTGCGTACTTACTCACACAGCTTTCATCCACTAGTCCACGGAAGCATTCTGAAGTTTAATCAAAATTTCTTTACCCACTTTCTGCACGACCACCGTCATCATGCACGATCTTTTTAGTAAAACCATGTTTACCTGTTATATGAAAATGTAAAGACATACAAAATACATTGGAGAATCTCATCTAATCTCGTCAAGGCTCCTCGTTCGCCAGTAAAAAAACAGAGATCAGAAAATTCAGAAGTGAAATTCTTAAATTCGTGAAATAATTTCTTTCTTATTGACTTTTTTTTAGTTAGTTTTTCTTTTGAGGTCCATGAGTACTACATTTGATGCATATTTAATTAAATTAATAATACTTAGGTTTTTAATATGTACTTTACAGTAATTTGAATCGTAATTCGGTCCACTGTTTATTATTTAACAAAGATATTTATTATCTAATCCACATATTTCTAACACATGAACATATCTTAGTAAATATTTATTTATAGAAATACATATGATGATTCAATACTAAATACATGAATTTAAATTTAACACTTTTCCAATCCACATTAATCTTGTTTTCGTTCAGAGCTACGTAGCTTCTGTACCACTGCGTGCTGTGTACCTAAAGCCCGAGCTTCGAAAGCGTCTTCGTATGTTAATATAAAGTTAATTATGCATTTTACGTGCGTGAAATAAGCTCGGCTTTCGTTCCCATGAACCCGAGGACTACCTTATGGGTTTAGTCATGAATTTATAAATTTAAAATGTGTTGTGGTTTAAATAAAGCGCTAAATTAGGAATCAATATTTGGTTTATTTTTATCTCTATTTTATCTTATATTATGTAAACGGTATATATCTGTTTATTGTATGTATATATTTTCTATAATAATGTATTGTATATGGTACACCGCAACATACCTGCTATATTTTTTATATTTTACAGAATTTCTGTAAACTAAACGGTTGTCTGGAAGAGATCGCTTTTAGCGATAAGACCGCCTATTGTACATATGTGCTTTTTGACTGTTTTTTTTTTAAATGTAAATTGTGTTGGTGTGCAATAAAGTGTATTCTCTCTCTCTCTCTCTCTCTATTTGTATGATTTAATGTAATTTAATTCAGGTTCTAATAATGATTGTTATTGGTGACATATGACATTTTAGTCTTGACTGGAACGCGTGGTTGCTTTGTGATGGAAAGGTGGTACCAATGTGGCAAGAAGATGGTACCCACCCGTGCAAGTTTGCAACACTTGCGTCCTTAGTTTGTTTTAGTTGACAAATTAGTAGCTTCAATCTGCACCCAAAAATTAATATTTTTTAATATTTTTGTTTGTAGACTCCTTCTTTAAATCGAAATAATGATCAGAAAAAAACGATTACAGTAGAAACTCAAAGTGTACATTTTCTTATAGCTTACTAAATTTAATGCTTAAAAATTCGTCCACTCTCAGTGAATCAACTCAAGAGATTTCGAGTAATTCCTCAAAACTAACGTCAGCAATGAGAATAAAATCTGAGACTTGTAAAATAAATCCGTTTTATGTACGCTTCGCTCATCTCTGAGTACCTAAATCCGTCATCTTAATCCTAAGTTGACAAGAACCCGAAAATTGCTCTCCACGTAGACCGGTTATTGTCGGGATTTGAACTGGCTACCATTGTGCGCGGTGACCTCCAAGGGTTCTATTGTGCTTCGTTCACATTCAATAATCTTATTCATAGTTCACTTGACTCACACGTAGACCTTTCACGCAAAAGTTTGGTTATAGAAATTTAACGAAATGTAACGTTTTAATTTCTATGGACAGATTATGTTTAATGGGAAACCGAACTCCAACACAAATACGATAGGGCATCTTAAAATGGAAGTTCCAAATTAATGTTGCACTGGAGCAACAGGTATCGTTCCAAGCAGAGTGAACCTACGTTCTAAGGTCTCAGTTTTTAACGGCCCTACCCTTCAAATCGAAACGCATAACTGCTTCACGGCAGAAATAGGCAGGGTGGTTTTACCTAACTGTGCGGACTCACAAGACATCCTATCACCAGTAAAAGTCCAGTGCATAGTGACAGTTACTAGTGTAGTTAGTGCAAGTGGAAATGTCGAATCAAACGCAGCACGAGGTGAACAGAGTCGGCAAATGGCAGGATTTTCCCAGTGTATTACAAATGTAGTGACATTTTCACAAGTCTAATGGCCAGGTCGTGTGTCACATTTGTATGTGGAGACGACTTGCGAGAACATCTGTTGTGTTGAAAGCTAACAAGTTGTACTAAGAAAATTTTATTTATTTTCTTCTATGAATTCGCGAATTTTTTCTCTCAAGCGGGTACCAATTTTTTAATGAAATACGTACTCAACAAATGTTTACGATTGACTTCCACGGTGAAGGAATAACATCGTGTAATAAAAATCAAACCCGCAAAATTATAATTTGCGTAATTATTGGTGGTAGGACCTCTTGTGAGTCCGCGCGGATAGGTACCACCACCCTGCCTATTTCTACCGTGAAGCAGTAATGCGTTTCGGTTTGAAGGGTGGGGCAGCCGTTGTAACTATACTGAGACCCTTAGAACTTATATCTCAAGGTGGGTGGTGCATTTACGTTGTAGATGTCTATGGGCTCCAGTTACCACTTAACACTAGGTGGGCTGTGAGCTCGTCCACCTATAAGCAATAAAAAAAAGAAATGGAAGATAACCTGAAATGTTCTTTCATATTTATAGTTATCTGTAAATTCACTTTGCTTTCACGTGGTGCTTATTTGATACAATAACTTTTAAAAATTACAACATTTTCACAGTTTTCGTGAAAAAATAACGAATCTTGAAAAATGATTTTAAATATGTCTCGGTTCTAGAAACCGAATGGAATGATCACGTAGATTTTATTGTATTAAAATAATTGTTATTTAACTATGAAGTTGCGTGTTAAAAATCCTGGCCATTTGAAACGTAATTAATGGCAACGTATGAGACTGGCAATAAATTCTAAATTCAAACGAATTCTATTTTAAAAATATGTGATTCTATTTTGAAATTCAGTCATTTGTTTATTGATGACTGTTTTATTCTCACTACAATTGTATATTTTTGATCAATATGGACACAACAAAAATACGAGTAATTATGTAATACGACTTCGGTCGTGACAGCAACACCGCAAAAACGGCTCACAACATTTATAACGTGTGCGGAGTGAACAATACAAACAAACGCACGACTCATTATTGGATTTGACGCTTTCAGCATGGATATTTTAATCTAAACTAGATGTCCCGCAGTAGTCGAAATTCGACTATAATTAATTGGAATTATAAGTTTGTACACTATTATGATTGTATTTTATACTTCTATAATCACAAATTTCGCCAAGACTACACTATAAAAAATATTAACAAAGACAAACAATATTTAATCTATTCTCAATTTGACAACAGACGTCAAGAACAAAAGTTTGACAATAAATAGTATGCATGCGTGTGTGCGTCAAATACATGGTATGTAATGTGTGTAATGTTTTCTTTATTGATTTAATGTATCTTTTATGCATTATTTAAAAAAAATATTAGCATTGTGCACTTCTTTTCTATATTCTCTATAAGTGTGGAAAATTTCATACTCTTCCGTCCGCGCAATTTTCGTAAAAAGGGATACAAAGTTTTTGCTTCACGTATTAATATATAGATAAGGAATCACATTGTCGATCGAAAACTAAAGTCGGTTTTTAATTAAAGCCGATAGTGGAAACAGACGGTACTTAATATACCATTGAGTTAGGAGAAGCTTTCAAGGTTAGCATCAAAATAATATTAGTCCGTTTCGGGTCAAATTAAAATTTTGGCAAGTTAAAAATATTCGATAAGTGGATGGCGCAAGAACTGAACGATTATCAGCGCGACGAACGCGTTATGGTATGCCAACATAGAATCAAAGGGATTTTGAACCGCGTGGTCACTTGCCATGAAAAATGAACCTTTTTTGGTAATCATAAATGGTCTACATGTTGTTTAGATCCGGGCTCAGCACCTAGGCAATAAACAAAACGAAAACGCACTTCTAAAAATGTCACTGTCAAACTGGTCACTGTTTGGCCTAGTGCTGGTATAATTTATAATAGCTTTTTACCTAATGGCACCAGTATTACTGCGGATGTGTATGTGTACTGTGAGGAACTGGACACAATGATCGAGAAGCTGGCGAATCTCCGGTCAGCCTTGGTTAATAACTCGTCCCCGCTGCTCCTACACGACAACGATCCCCCTCATGTGGCACAACTGACAATCTCTAAACTACAAGAACTAGAGTTGAAAGTTTTGCGTCAGCCACCTTGCTCACCAGACTTTGTAACGACACACTTCTACTTTTTCAAAGTTTGAACCTCTTCTTGGCAAGGAATATATTCAATACCCGTGAGGCAGTACAAAATGTCTTTGAAGTATCCGCATTCGAAGTGTTAATCGAAATAGCTGACTTGTAAAAATTTAACGTCACAAAAAATGTGTTAGTAGATATTTATTTGTCATCAAAAGTCTCATCAGCTTTCTTAGCATCAGCATTTTTCAGCTCTTCCACTTTTTGCCCTTTTATAAGTAGTCTCATTCTACAATCTTCAAGATCTAATAAAATATTAGCTAAGTCGATATCGAGTACCGAACACGTATTATCGAGTTTCAAATGTAACAGTACTCCGATCTCATAGACGCGACAAGAGCTTTGATCCGCGTCTGAAGGACGTGACGTGAGATTATACGTATACCAGGAAGCTGTGTTTAATAAGACCCGATACACGGATTCAGCTGTGAATATTAAGAACACAAAAAAATATTGAAATTAAAACCTTAAGGTGCAGCTCTAAAATAGAATAAGACATAGTATTGTGCATATTTTGGATATATGTAATAAGACACGATACACGGAATAAGCTGTGAAGATAAGAATACAAAAAAGTTGAAAGTAAAACCTTAAGGTGCAGCTCTAAAATAGACCAAGACATAGTATTGTGCATATTTTGGATATATGCACACACGTGACACAATTAAATAACCTGAATGGAACAATATATCATATTTGGAGAATAAAACGAATAATAAATATAAAGAATACAAACAAAATAAAAATTCGTAAAGTATTTCTTAAAATGTGTATACAAATTTGAACCCAACAATTACCCAACCCAAAAAGAAAATGCCGCGTCAAACTGTTGTAATATTACAAACCGATGAACTTCGTAATTTACGTGTAGATTTTTATTATCTAGAACAGAATCTATCAAAAATAATGTGTGCCATCAAACCAGATATGAGATTTATAACAATATGTTTAATCAATGGGGACAAAATAATTCCAATTACGCACGGACGGATCGATGAGCTCACGGGCCTCAACCTAAGAGAACTTGCTAATACTAGCCCTAGTAAGAGCAGTGCTTTACTGAATCTACCACCAGATTGAAATGGCGACCCACTGAAAAGATGCGGCGAAAAATTCATTAGGTTGTTTATGGGCTAGGTGGCACGTCTAACACTTCGACGAATTCGACGACAACGAATGATGAAAATCATAAATATGAAACTCTAATCATTAATTTTAATCTTGCAATTAAATTCCATAACATTTTAATTATACGAAGCCCCATCAAAACTAGAATTTGTGAAAAAACACACTCACACGCACACTTATAAACGAGATTTAATTAACGGGTTTTCCAGTTAATTAAGCTCTATGAAAATACAAATAAATTCTTCTTATAATTTGAAAACGAAAATTAAAGCACCCTTAATTTCGCTTGGAAATAATACGTTACGCGGCTCCCTCGAATTCGGCCGAAGCACACACACAATTAAAACATCTATAATAATGCCTCTACAAAAGCCTTTCGTATGACGATGCTTTGTACATTTTAATTAAATATGTACGTACCTCCGCCTTTATCAGTTTCAGCAATCAAATATCCCGAGATTAAAAGCAATTTGGAAAACACGAATTAATATAAATAATAAGTGCGTTGAAAACACGATCGGGTAATACTCAATATTTGAATCATATCTAAACAGATACCTCCCTCAGTCAACCTCTCAATAAAAGACTTGTATTCAATGCTCCTCTTTAATTATACAATAAAATATTATATTTATTACGATTTAAAAAAAACATACTCGACGAGCGAATCCTCTTTCATGTATTTACGCGTGTGTTTTATTTTAATTTGAGTTTATGAAATATTTATTCTTGTAATCGCCAAAAAGTTTTGTTTGCTCTCGACTTGATTACAATATGTACTATAATAACCTACCTACTATAATACCTACTATAATAAAATAATAATAATAAACTTTGAATTGAGAATCCCAAAGCCATTTTGGATGTGGTACTTAATTCGGTATGCAAATGAAAAATGAAAATAGTACATATTGTCAGAGCTAAGTAGACAGATAGAACAAATTGACGTATCTTTGTAGTGCCTTATGAGTAGCGTATTTCTTCTTATACGTAAAAAAAAAAAAATGCTATTCTGTTCTGCGGTTATTTGAATTGCAGGTCCAATTCATTTTCGGATGCGCCTCAACCACAATTCCTTGAGCCATCCGACCCTCATTATTCTTTAAAATTTTGGATCTAGTATCAGTTGAAGCAGCCGAAAATTATCATACCTAATGACCGACATCTTATTTTTTTCCGTTTTTTTTTAAAGATTTGTATGAACTGTTCATGTTCAAGATCTTATCGTTTGTTTTAACATCTAATTAATATTAGAAAGAGTTTCGAAAATTAAAATGGATACAAAATTCTAATAAATTATAAGTTTCTGTTTTAATTCATAAAACTATTATTGTCAAATTATAATCAGCATTTGCATAAAATAATATTACATAATCAACTTTACACATCGTAATAAGATCTGTCGAGCACGATAAAATTAATTTAATCACATGTTTCTGTAACCCCCCACTTCGATAAAGCGGCACGACACGAGAACCCTCTCATCGTGGCTACCGGTAACTACATTCCCGATACTGCGGAAAGAATGGAAAGCAGTCGACGTCGCCCAAAACACGTCATCTCGGATCCGCCCGATCCACTAACGGTGCTTTTAGGTACTTTAAGCACCGGTCACCGTTTTCGTCGAACCCGTCGCTTGCGACGAAGGACTCGACGAGTAAATTAACCCTCAGACACAGCCCACTGAGTTTCTCGCGGGATCTTCTCAGTGGGTCGCGTTTCCGATCCGGCGGTAGATTCTGCGAAGCACGGCTCTTGCTAGGGTTCGTGTTAGCAACGTCGTCAGGTTTGAGCCCCGTGAGCTCACCTACTAGTTAAGGTTACGCTGGAATAGCCTCTCAAGGCTACCAGCTGTAGGAAAAAAAAAAGTTTCTGTAACATCGATAAAAAACTATCGAAATTTAGCAAAAACACTCTTTTGACGTGTTCCGTTTTCTCAGTGTGACCAGCACTCAACGTATACGAAACGAGGTTAGCCGGATTGCCGTCCTTTGATACAGATGCCCATCCGAATGGAATCGCATCCGTACAAAACTTTCTCGTTTTCCCTTTTTCGGATAATTTCGTTTTGTTTCCTCGTACGTAAGAGGGCTAACTGGCTTATACCATATACGCGTTTGTACTATACTGACGCATGTACCTACATATCTATGTTATGTATGCTCATCATGAAATTTAATGCCGTCGACGTCGCCCGAAGCACATTATTAGGGATCCTCCCGATCTATTAACGGTGCTTTTAGGTACCTCAAGCAACGGTCACCGTCCTCGCCGAACCCGTCGCTTGCGACGAAGGGCTCGACGAGTAAATTAACCCACAGACACAACCCACTGAGTTTCTCGCCGGATTTTCTCAGTGGGTCGCGTTTCAGATCCGGTGATAGATTCTGCGAAGCACTGCTCTTGCTAGGGCCAGTGTTAGCAACACTCCCGGTTTGAGCCCCGTGAGCTCATCTACATATCAAGAAGAAGCTGAAATAGCCTCTCAAGGCTATCAGCAGCATAGGTAGGAAAAAATATTTAAATTAAAAAAAAGACAGTTACACTATACGACTAACTAACGATTCTCAAACCTCTTTTGAAAATGGAAATGACATAGTGCCGGCTATAAATCGAGGATATTTTATTCCAGATTCTGTTGAAACGAGGCATAAATATGATTTACAAGCACGGCGGACAAGCCAAAGTTTCGAAGTCGTATGTGAAGTTCCATAGAATCATCCTACCGATACGGGCTAAGTGAGAACGTAAACGCTGCTGGCTTCTCGAATTTCTCGGAACTTCCTCTTACATTCACTAAACTCCTATAATCTGACGAATATATCAACGAATTACTGTCGATTTAGTACCAAATAGAATTGGCATAAGAAATAGTTGTAAAGTAGATTATGAGAGTAACAAGAATCACAAGTCACGTTCAGAACTCGCTTCATTCCGCGACAAATCGGATTACCTCAGATTGTTTATCGCGTGTATCACAAGGGCTGGTACACATTGAAAGCGAAAGAGTTTTAATGTTTTACATTAGTGATGACCAGGAAATTTAAGTGCATTATGTAAATTAATTTTTGCACCGATTTCATAGTTTGAAAAACCCTCTGGTCAGCCTGATTTTAATTAGTTACCGTAGCCCATAAACTGTAATACCAACGTGTACTTCAAGACATGAGGTCCAAGTATCAATCTATACTAATATTACTACAGTGGTTTTTACGGATGTTCCGTTATAACTACTGCACCATGCATCCGATTGACTTGAAACTTGGTATCCATGTAGAAAATACATGTACTTAATAGATAGGCTAATATTTATATGAGTGTTGGACTCTCTACACCAGTTGCGGGGGAGTTAATGATGAGAATCTTTGTGGGGGTGAGAAATAATAATGTTAATTTTAAATGCCCAGCGAAGCGGACGGGTACAGCTAGTTGTATTATAAAAATAAACAATCAGGGACAAAATATAGAAAACCGTCATCTGCCCCAAAGTACGATTCTATAGAAGAGACTTATATACAATTATAAACTTTTAAACAGATATTAGACACCCAGATAAAGAGCAAAGAAAGCCATTCATTACAATGTTTGCCTGTTCGATAAATAGTGTCCTACCGATTCGGTCCTTGTAATATAACTCTTTCAAACCAGAACGCATGACTGCTTCCAGATCGTCCAAATTTAATATATTTGGATCGTCTTTTGTTTTCATGCCAACTTCATCACGTGTATTTAGTATTACTAGTGGTCCATCTATAGTCGAACTTCTATAATTAATTGAAATTATACATAACTTTGAACATTATTAAGGTTATATTGTCAAAGACTATCATACTTCTATAGTCACAAATTTCGCCAAGGCTACACTATAGTCAAATATTAATAAAGATAAACAATATCAATCTATTATCATTTTGACCACAGACTTTAATGCAATGACAAAAGTTTGACAGTAAATAAAGGGTATTTATATATGTGTTTGTGTCAAATACAAGATAGTGTGTGTAATGTTTTTTTATTGAATTAATCTATTATTAATGCATAATTTTTTAAAAATATTAGCATCCTGCACTCCTTCTCTATATTCACTATAAATGTGGAAAATTTCATACTGCTCCGTCCGCGCAATTTGCGTAAAATGGGGTACAAAGTTTTTGCTTCACGTTTTAATAATATGCAGATGTGTGGCACTAGCTAATGACGTGTGAAGTTATGTCATTCTCTCTTCGCTCACCCAAACATAACATCGAACTACCTACCATTCACTAATTACATNCTGCACTCCTTCTCTATATTCACTATAAATGTGGAAAATTTCATACTGCTCCGTCCGCGCAATTTGCGTAAAATGGGGTACAAAGTTTTTGCTTCACGTTTTAATAATATGCAGATGTGTGGCACTAGCTAATGACGTGTGAAGTTATGTCATTCTCTCTTCGCTCACCCAAACATAACATCGAACTACCTACCATTCACTAATTACATGCATTGTTCGAATGCGTTGATCACATCACTGTAACGTTGGTAATGTGTCTGTTTGTATTAATTATAAATTTACATTGCGTTGTCATTCATTAAAAACTATTGGTAGGTACTCATAAAAGAATTAGCAATTGTAATACAGCACTGGCGTTATAACCTTTTCCAGAAGATTCTCGACGAATGTGCTCAACATATCTTGCAGGGCACTGAAATAATATTGGAAATAATATCTTCTAACCTTATTATGAGATTACAGTTGTTCTTCTATTAATTGAACAGACAAATACTGTAAATATAATTACGGGGAGACATAGTAAAAATAAACCTTAAGAATAAAGATAAAAAAAAATTGATTGTCTGTAAAGTCGGTTTACTGAAGATAGTTGAACGTGACAACGTCATAAGAAAATACTGATGGAATGGTTTCATTTTTCAATTATCGCAATTATCTTTGCTATATACAATTGACACCACATTCACTTTTCATTGAACCTTATACTTGACGAAAACATGTAAATGTATTATTGTATAGCAGCTGTCCACGCGGATGCATCGCTCACTCAAGTAGGAGAGAGACGGATGTCGAATGCTACCGAACGCGGAGGCCGATTGTGCCACTTTGTCGCTCGTTGTGCGCTCTCGCTTGCACTTCAAGCTTTAAATGGAACGCCTCAGAGCGAGGTAACGCAGCATGAGTCATGTTCTTTCGTGCGTGCAGCCGGCCCCAACGAATTATAAGACGTTGTCACGTCAAAAACTAGTTTGTGTCGTCGTCTTGTATAACTCACAAAGTAAGCCTTTGAATTTAAAGGTTAAAGATAAATTTTCTTTTTACAGTAACTGAGGGCTTCATTTCATGTAACAACTAGGGCGAAGATATTCATTTACGTTATGGTTCGAACAAGCTTGGGAATCGCATTAGGTCAACCATAAAATCGTCTGTACGTCCCATTTTCGAAATTCGTCTGAAAATAATTATTCGATAAAATTAAGAATACTGATTAGTATTCGATCATTACTGATACTATAGATAAATTTATAATATACTAATTTTACACGGGCTGCGCTGGCGTTAGTATATAAAAAAGTCTATCACTCGGGTTTTTTTCTCTTTATGAAAGATACTTTGTCTTTTTCTGCAACTCTGACAACGTATATGGAAAACTTCGTGGTGATCGGGTAGGTAGTTGGAACATGTAGGGCAATAAACAAATTCACTTCCGCATTTATAATATTAGTATTAATTATTGGGAAAATTGTAATATTTGTATCGTAAGTACACTATGGGCTCATCCAATCCTTTCCGTTCTGGTCTTTTATTTGTTCTTCTTGTCCCTTCCTAAATTTCATATCAATTCCCGCTCATTACTCGTCATTCTCTAATATCATCATAATCTATGTATACATTTTGAAGTCGTGGTGGCCTAAAGGATAAGGCGCCCGATACATTCGTATGTAGCAATGCATCGATGTTCGAATCCCGCCGACAGACACCAATTTTTCCAATGAAAAACGTACTTGACAAATGTTCACGATTGACTTCCACGGTGAAGGAATAACGTCGTGTAATAAAAATCAAACCCGACAAATTATAATTTGCGTAATTAGTGGTGGCAGGAGCTCTTGTGAGTCCGTAGGTACCACCACCGTGAAGCAGTAATGCGTTTCGGTTTGAAGGGTGGGGCAGCCGTTGTAACTATACTGAGACCTTAGAACTTATATCTTAAGGTGGGTGGCGGCATTTACGTTGTAGATGTTTATAGGCTCCGTTAACTACTTACCACCAGGTAGGTCGTAAGCTCCTCCACCCATCTATACAATCAATAAATAGAAAAATACTTTATATTATTATACTTATTACAAATTATATTCTGGACTGACGTGTTGTATTCGTGTCTAGTAACCTGTGTAGAATTAAATTATTAAAAATACTTTTACGATTTAATCTCTCATTTCTTATTTTTATTTTACTATTTCTGACGTTTGGACTACTTTATAGTTTTCGTTTTCACGGATGACTGTTAGTCTTTCAATTATAGTTTGTTTCGTAGTTCTAAAGTTGGAGATAATTGCTTCTGAAACATATTCAGGGATGCTAATCTCTTGACCGGAAATCTGAGATCTTAATCGTATCAACACGAGTAATGCAAGCCGAAATATATGAGCCCAATTTAATCAAAATATAGGGCGCTAGGAATAAGGGATTTCAGTTTCAGACCATGTCTACATCGGTCGTAACTTCCGGTCCAACATCGGCCGGTAATTATTATTAATGCCGGGCCAAACCGAAAACCACCCGGGATTCGCTCTACATGAACTCAGCTTGTACCGGTTCAAATGTATAATAGCATTACGGACTTTCGAGTTAACGTGTTGTTTGTAATTGTACAGTAGTTTTGAGAATGTACAATGAATTTTGTTTAATCGAATTTCGGTTCACTGGTGCCAAGGAAAATTAATTGAATTTTTTGTGACTTTTTAACGTATCGCGAATAAAATTTACCGAATAAGTTAATCAGCACATTCTCGAGGGAACCGGAACGAACTTAAACTAAATTCACTTAAAAAAAAAATCAAAATAAAAAAAGAAGAAGAAGAAAAGAAGAATTAAAAGAAGAAGTAGCTTACAATGGGATATTGAATTGTATTAGAGGTTTTCTATCGATAGGAATCGACAGTCCTAGGATTTTTTCTTGGGTTTTGTGAGTAGCGGATACAAACATAGAATAGTCCATTCTGCCCTTCTAATTTTTTGACTGACTCCGGGATACAGGAGTGCAAGGAACGACTTTATTGATCTTCTTATCCTCCTCCTCAAGCCGCTTGCTTACTGCAAAGTATTGTGATAAATCCAACTTAGTATTTTTTCGATGAATTATCGCCATTTTAGACGGTCAGCACTGCAGTGAAGCACGACAATAATTGTCGTATCAAGTTGTTCTAGTTGTCAATCTCTTAGGCCTCCGTCCTTTGGTATATTTATTTCTATACCTTTCCCGCTATAGTTACTTTTTCTAAATTGTTAGCGTATTTTATTGCAATGTAACTAAAAACACTGAAGCATTCTCTAGTCATTAAGGTCAAACCAATCTGTTCATATTTCATTTCACTAAGTCATTTAAATTCATGCCGAATAGATACACGCTAGCAGAATGCCTTTGTATGATAGACATCAGATGCATTCATTCATAATAATTTTAATAATGCGCGGGACCTAAAAACTAATAAATCAAAACATTCTTAAGGCATAAAAAGTTTACTCTATGTATGTACGTAAAATGTTTTGTAATTCTCCGGTTTCCAAATAAAAGGCCCGAATCTAATTCAAACGAAATAAATTTCAGCTTTGTAATTGGTGTAACTTAATCAAAGTTCACTTCGGCCGCGAAATGAGCAAAATTTCATTTCGCGAATTAACAACTCACTATTTGAAAATTTTCACTTTGGTTGTTAAGACTACCGCTCTCGGGTATTGCCGTTTAAAATTCAACTGAATTAGGTTGAAGGATTTCGGAATTGCTTCCCCCAAGTGCGGTGTAATTGATTGCAACCTTGTAGGTGTCTTGAAATCTTCTCGATATTAAAATTTTGTGGTCGGATAATCAAATACGTGTCTGTGGAACATGTTGTGAAATAAAAATATAGTTTATTTTAGTTCTCATTCGTTAATGAGATGAATTTATGAATCCATAGTTAGTTATCTTCAAATGTACTGGATTCCGGGAATGTTGCATAAAAGCTGAATTTTACTGTGGACCGTTTTATTATTCATCTCTTATCTTTTTTTTATATTTATTGCCCGTCTAGGCAGAGGAGCATACGGCCAATCTAACGGTGTGCCTAACTTATCTTGTGTTTAGGCACGCATGCATTTTATATGCTATCTATTTGTATCGCATAGATTGCTTTCCTAGATTCCACCTGAACTGCTGTTTGTAATGGCGCTTTAAGCGTGGTCTTAAGGGCGTGGCGCTGGAGTGGTTCTAAAGGTGTGTCATTATAACCATGCAAGCCAGTCGATTTTCCTTACACGTTTTCCAGGAATCTGGGTTTTAACTCTCATACTTTCCCATAAATACCGAATATTTTGTTAATTATTTGGTGAATATGCGATGCCCAGGTCAGTGACCTATCTAGTGTCCACGTTTAAATATTTTTTTAACTGGTCGAAAAGCCATTTCGGTTTTATAGTTTGCCAATTTTTTTAAGGTCTCTCTTTTAGATATATAATACTCGGAGAACTCGGCTGTTGCGCTGTGAATTAATCAGTAGCCTTTTACGACACCACGTAACCAAAAATTGTTTTATTTGAATCAATAATGTATGTGTATGTATTGCATATAAAACTTTATGTTCGTTTGTAAAAAAACACCACTCATTCTTGATTTTTTTTCATTCGCAGTTGATAAAGTCCCGCCCGGTTTCCCGAGCATTTCGCCGCCCTCCACCATGATGGTCGTCGAGATTGGCCACACGGCTACCCTGCCCTGCCAAGCTACCGGGAACCCAACGCCCAAAATAAGATGGCTTCGGAACTCCTTGCCACTGGACGTCGCTTCGAATCCAAGATACGCTCTGCTGAACGATAAGATGCATGGTAAGCGTAGATTTATATACGAATATGTTTGACGCATATTAACGATTTTTAAGTACAAGGCACTTTCTTATGCTCAAACTTCAATCGACTGATTAATATTACTAGTGGTCCCCCAGTAGTCGAAATTCGACTATAATTAAGTGAAATTATAAGTTTATACACTATTGTGATTCTATTTTCAAAGACTATTTATTATACTTCTTTAATCACAAATTCCGTCAAAACTACACTTTAGACAAATATTTAATCTATTGTCAATTTGACCACAGACTATAAACAATAAGGAAAGTTTGACAATAAACAAATAGTATGCATGCGTGTGTGTGTGTGTCAAATACATGGTAGCGTGTGTAATGTTTTTTTAATTAGTTTAATGTATATTTTATGCATAATTAAAAAAAATATTAAGATTCTGCACTCCTTCTCTATATTCTCTATAAGTGTGGGAAATTTCATACTCCTCCGTCTGCGCAATTTTCGTAAAAAAGGATACAAAGTTTTTAGTTAGATCACTATAGAACGTATAGGAAAATGAGACAAGAAATGTTTCCCAATTAAGTAATATTTGATTATAACTAAATACATTATANTTTTATGCATAATTAAAAAAAATATTAAGATTCTGCACTCCTTCTCTATATTCTCTATAAGTGTGGGAAATTTCATACTCCTCCGTCTGCGCAATTTTCGTAAAAAAGGATACAAAGTTTTTAGTTAGATCACTATAGAACGTATAGGAAAATGAGACAAGAAATGTTTCCCAATTAAGTAATATTTGATTATAACTAAGTACATTATATCAACTGTTCTTCTTTGTTGCTTTGTTTTTTAACGTTGTTTTAGTTTCTGATTATATCATTTCTGTTGTCATGTTTAATCAAATCGTCTCATTTTAACTTTATGGTTCTGTCAACTGTACAGCAACTAATTTAAAAAAACTAGTGCACGTCCACTGGTCGAACTTTGATCATAATCACTAACTTTATTATTATTATGTTTCATTTTATGTATTGCGTTTTTCTTTTTTGATTAATTATCGAAATTTCGAGAATAAATTGACTTTGTAATTGACAGACAATCGTATGATTGACAAAATTAATGCAGAAATGAAATGTAGATTGGGAGATTCAAAATTTTCAAAAACCTAGTCGTTTAATTGATATTCAATAATAATAATCAGGAAATTTTCTCAATAACTATAAACTTACTTGTAGATATATTTTTTTATTGCTTAGATCGGTGGTCGAGCTCACAGCCCACTTGATGTTAAATGGTTACTGGAGTCCATAGACATCTACAACGTAAATGCGCCACCCACCTTGAGATATAAGTTGTAAGGTCTCAGTATAGTTACAACGGCTGCCCCGCCCTTCAAACCGAAACACATTACTGCATCACGACAGAAATAAGGGCAGTGGTACACACCCGTGTAGACTCACAAGACATCCTACCACCAGTGTAATCACATACAGTATTACACATTTAAAAACATATATTTAATAGTAAATAGTGTACACAAAATATATAACAACATTGATCGTTTAAAAAGAACTAACCAGAGACACTTCCTATTTCATCGAAAAGTTTTGTAACAGCAAAAGCTCCATAATTTCACTTCGTACGTACTCCGAAACATTTGCATCTTCAATACTTTGTATGTTATGCATTATTTAAGTGCTAGACGGCGCTTCTTCGATGCATCGAGAAATACAGTCACCGGGAAACGTCCGAATCGAACGAGAATAAAATCGACGATCAGATTAAAATTTACAGTAAATTGAAAAATGAAAAACTGTAAATAGACATGATTTAACAAAAACCGACTTCAAATAGAAAACAAAAAAATAATATTCCAAAATAAATTAATATACACTAAAAACAATAATCATAGAAATCGGTTGGCGTGATATTGAGTTATTGAGTTATTCATCTATTTCTCGCGCACGTAGGTACATAGTGCAAATTTAAGACTTATATAGTTTTCACATGGATACCATTATCAGAACTGGACTAAATGGGGCCACACGGGAAGCGTCAATTTTCTAATAAAAAAACGAATTATCAAAATCGATTCACCTAGTCAAAAGTTATGAGGTAACAAACAAAAAAAGCATATAGTCGAATGGAGAACCTCCTCCTTTTTTGAAGTCGGCTAAAAATGAGATGGAAGCACTTTGTGAATAATATGAAATTTCTCCCTCCGGGTCTATATCTAGAATGCTTTGAAGAAATTTGTTATACAAAACAAAATCATTAAAATTTATAAGTTTAATTATGTGATTAAAATCTATCTATATATATAAAAATGAATTGCTGTTCGTTAGTCTCGCTAAAACACGAGAACGGCTGGACCGATTTAGCTAACTTTGGTCTTGAATTATTTGTGGAAGTCCAGAGGTTTAAAAGTTAGATATATATGAAAATGCTTGGAATTAAAAAAAAATGTTTTTCCTATGATGTGTCCCCCGTCGGACGGATTTCTTTGGTTTGTTTTAAGTTTATTTTATTCAAAAGCTTAGGTATTTTATTTATCGATTGAGGCACTACGAAGTCTGCCGGGTCAGCTAGTAATAGATAAATTCAATCTAGATTTCTCAAGTTATGGTGGCAGTGTTAACGTCTATTGACTCCGATAAACACACAAAGCTAGAAAGGTCGTGATTTCGTCTCACATCTAAACTAATATTACTCTGTATTGTGTGGTTGCCGGAGGACATAGACATGTCAGCTTCGTGCTACCGTCAGTTGACAATAATAAATATTGACACAGTGACGTAAGCGACGCGACGGCTCGGTTTATGTAACATATTGAGTGTTCTGTATTAACTGTATACTAGTGGTCCCGCAGTAGTCGAAATTCAACTATATTAATTGGAATTGTAAGTTTGTACACTATTATGATTGTATTTTATACTTCTATAATCACAAATTTTGCCAAGACTACACTATAGAAAATATTAACAAAGACAAACAATATTTAATCTCAATTTGACAACAGACGTCAAGAACAAAAGTTTGACAATAAATAGTATACATGCGTGTGTGCATCAAATACATGGTACGTAGTATGTGTAATGTTTTCTTTATTGATTTAATGTATCTTTTATGCATTATTTAAAAAAAAATTTAGCATTGTGCACTTCTTCTCTATATTCTCTATAAGTGTGGAAAATTTCATACTCCTCCGTCCGCGCAAATTTCGTAAAAAGGGATACAAAACAAAGTTTTTGCTTCACGTATTAATATATAGATTTCTACGAATCTTATGTACGTCATTTACCAGTAAAATAAACCAACGCCAGAAAATACGTTGAATTAACTTTATCTGAAATAAGATCATTCGCATCCATCAAACTCGCGCGACGAGACAAATCGTAATGACGTCTTTAAATTGCTTTATTACAGACTAGGTGTGTCCTATGAATTCGTCCGTTCGATTTGAGTTTTTATCTGAATTCCGTTAACGGTATTGAAATTAATTAATTGCAAGGTGTTCATCTATATTTTAATACGTAAAGGAAAAACTTTGTACCCCTTTTAAAGAATTGCGCGGACGGAGGAGTCTGAAATTTCCCACACTTATAGAGTATATAGAGAAGGAATGCTAATGTTAATATTTTTTTAAATTATACATAAATAATACGTTAAATCAATAAATAAAAACATTACACACACACTACCATGTATTTGACACACACACGCATGCATACTATTTGTTTATTGTCAAACTTTTCTTATTGCTTATAGTCCGTGGTCAAATTGAGAATAGATTAAATATTGTTTGTCTTTATTAATATTTGTAGTGTAGTCTTGGCACAAACACCATACAAATACAGTACAAGTACAAACTTGTAATTTCAATTAATTACAATCGAATTTCGACTACCGGGGGACCACTAGTAAAAATAATACAGTGTAACTGTTGAGAGATATTTCTAGATTATACGATGACTGAACGGACATACGAACAAAAAGACAGGCAGAGAAAATTCATTACGTAAACATCATATCGTACTTTTCCCCTTTTTTTATGTACACTCGGTTTTAGGTGCGTGTCCGATCGGTCGAATATTCTAGTTATTTTTAATTTTATGGTAAACTATAGAACATTTAAACAAATCTTAAAATAGGGACGAACGTTCCAAACACAAACACAAAAAGGTTTTTTTTACATAAATTTAAAAACACGTTTATTATAAATAAATATACTATTTTCTGATTTTAAGAGAGCTTTCTCAATAAACAATCATTTTTGTTGCACATCGTGTGTATAAACATACAAAAATAAATAATCAGAATTAGTTTCGTTATAGTAATTTTTAGACATCGCCTTCATCAGTAACGCTACTAAGAATCATTTTCACATCATGAACACCGAGTGATTTTGGAGCCTGGTTCGACATCGCAGAGTTCTGGAACTCTGCCGAAAATATCTCATTATAACAAAGTACACTGCTCATTATTTAACCTGTAACTAAATTTAATTAAAGGAAAGATGGTCATTATTAAAATACCCCGTGGGGAATTTAATTTGGGGAATCTTCGTGAAAGTTCACCGTGTGCCGAACTTTCCCGTCCTCTTGATAAGCTCTCGGCCGGCGAAATGCTAATTAATGCTAAATTTTATTTTAATTCCGACAAAAACGTGTTGTTACATTAAAATGGTCATTGAATTCGTTTGTAATTATAATATTGTACGAATTTAAAAAGTTTAAAGGAAGGAAGTTAAAAATTTTACAGGGCACAGCCCCACTTAAATTTTCAGTTAAGTGACAGTAGTGTGGAAGTTACCAGAACTATGTTCACGAATGCTCACGATTATCAGTTACATTAAAATGGTGCAAATGAGTTCTCAGTTCACCTACTGCTAGAATGACAAGAGCCTATATACATCATAAAAAGAATGCCTAGGCGTCAAAATTTAAGCTACTAAATATCAGTGATTAACAAAATTTTCTAATGGCTTTTTTGATCATGACACATGTATATTTATTTTCTCATGTATTTTGTTCGGTTTCGTGAATCTATACTAATATTATAAAGAGGAAAGATTTGTTTGTTTGTTTGTATTGAATAATAGGCTCTGAAACTACTGAACCGATTTGAAAAATTCATGCACTGTTTAGAAGCTACACTATTCCCGAGTGACATAGGCTATAATTTTTTTTGAAAAAAATTTGTAAAAATATTTGTAAAAAAATTACCTAAAATTACGCGTGCCCTGCGAAAACTATTGATGATACAATAAAATAATGTACTACGACTTTGTAGAACACATTATTATTTATAAAAAGTGTCGCGACAGTATATGTCTAGCTATATATATAGCTATAGTTATGGCGCAATAAGTGTTATTTTATTTCAAAAAAATAAAACAACGTCAAATATCGTTGAAATTTTTGTTAACGACCCGAGCGGAGCCGGAGCGGGCCGCTTGTCGTTGATATAATTAAAACTGGTTCGATTTGATAATCGCGTTTTTTAATGTCATTCCAATATTATTTTCGACGCATCGTATACTTTACAATTTTCGTTGTCATGAAAGACTTAGATGCGTAGCTTAGATGCTATTCGTCGACCATTTAAATATTCTGCCAACTATCGCCTAAACATTTATAGCAGTTTTAACTGTATCCATTCTTTTTCATGTGGTTTTTTTTTTATAAAGAATTTGGCTCCAACGCCTTTGGCATTTATTTTCCCGATGTCAAAGTATTTACAAAAATAACCGATACTTAGAGGGAGAGGAAAAAAAATACTAAATCTAAATACAAATAAATTTGGTCGGTTTTTCCGTACGCGAATCTGTGGTTTTAAGAACAGCACAAACAAATATATGTTAGACTAACTACTTTAGAGATAAGTATTATTACCAAATAAAAATTTACATAGAATATTTACATGTTTAGAATAGACTAAAGTTAATAAACAATTAATATTAATAGGCCGGGGAATATCATTTGGAAGGATATCATAAAGAGGGGATACGGTATTGGGGCAGTCGAAGCAAATGTGATCCAGGGTACCCTCATCTAATCCACACTCACAAAGAGAATGGTCGCGGACTCTAATTTTGTCAAGAAAAACAGGGGAGCAAACATGGCCATTCTTATCGTTATTAAAAGCGTTGCGAACAGGCTACGCGGAATGAAGTTTCAGTATTTCTGGTCAATGCACTTAGTTACGTTGGAAATCCTGCTGCCTTTCCTAATGCATAAATGGATACAGCAGAATTATCAATGAGTAAGAATCGCATAGAATGCGGTCATACCGCTATGAATACATTCGGGAAAAACTATACTATTATTTTAGTCAAAGCGGTACCGGCCGGAAGTTTTTTTTTATTGCGAACATACGGCCCACCTGATGGTGAGTGGTTACCATGGCTCATGGACGTCAGCAATGCCAAGCCGCTGTCAAACAGTGACGACAGTACGGTTGCTTGACGTACACGGGAAATCTTACGCTTACCAGTGTGCTTAGTGTGAGTTTTTGAACGTTCTCGATAGCGTAAAAGTTAGCTCATGTTTGTATGGAATGGAATCGTTTGCCTGCGTTTGCCACTAGGGGCGCTGTTGCAACTGCATACAAAATTGGGTTAACTTTTACGCTATCGAGAACGTTAAAAAAACTCGCACTAAGCACACTGTTCGCTTTCGTACAGTTTTGATCGACACTTGAAATGATAATAAATAACTAAGCAAATAAAACATCCGCGGTAATGAATGCTAAAGAATTTGTTCACGTCACAATGCACTCGGCAAGAGGTGAGAAAGTTATTTTGAATACCGCCAAAGTCCCGCGGCCAACTTCGTTCTTATAATCTCATTAATTTTAATTTCATTGCGGGGATTATTTCACGATGGTCGCCCTCCGATACTTCGTTGCCTCGCGACAGAGCTCTGAATATTAATTGTCAAGTATTATGGAGATTCAATTTTTTTTTGGAAGCCAGGCCCAAAATCCTTGTTAGCGAAGATTCTTGGAGACTATAAAACGGTCCGAAAATCATTTTGGGATAGTCGAGGGTCGCAATCTAGGATTATCTCGTGTACTGCGAGGAAATTACATTAAAACACGAGAGGAGAACACGTACATCGAAACCCGAAAATATCTTTCACATTGATTCCGGTCGGCAGTATAACTCGGATTCCGTATTCCAGTCGCACTAAGTGTCACTAAGAACAATAAAAACAAGACTGCTAAATAAATGATATTGAAATTGCTGAACCCTAAAATAGATGGCGAGAATTTTTCAATAAAAAATCAATTAATGAGCGGCATTGGAAGACTTTTTAATGCGTTACTCTGTCCGGTTTTGATTCGAAGCGGCGGGTCGAAATGACAGATGTAATGAGATGTAATGGTGAAGTGAAGAACTATACTTGGTGTAATGTAATTATACTTGAGAGACTTTAGAACTTATATCTCAAAGTGGGTGGCGCATTTACGTTGTAGATGTCTATGGGCTCCAGTAACCACTTAATACCAGGTGGGCTGTGAGCTCGTCCACACATCTAAGCAAATTAAAGAAAAAGTCATCAGTCATCGTGAGTTCAAAGTAAAAACACGACGAATTTGCATACATTAGATACACCACAGCATAGTATGTACCTAGTTATCTTTAAGACAATAGGCCCGATACAGCAACGAAGCCCATAATTCTTAGATTACAAATTCGTCGTCTTTTTAAAGACGACAACTGTAATTATAATAAGATAAATGAACGGCATTTTAACATGCAGTAAACAACAAGGAAAAACCTGCACGGGAATAAATAAAATCAGCCAGTGACAAAGATATAAAGCTGATGGAAATGGTATGAAAATTTAATCTTCAACCCCCAGCACGATTATATTATTAAGATTGAAAACTTAGAATGGATACAGACAGCTAGAAGAAAATATAGGGTGCTCGGTCGAAATTACGATTTTTATGTTTTTTTCTTTTTTTATTGCTTTTGGATGTGTGGGCGGGCTCGCGACCCACCTGGTGTGAAGTGGTGACCGGAGCCATTTACAACATAAATGCCGCCACCCACCTTGAGATATGAGTTCTAAAGTCTCAGTTTTTACAGTACAACGGCTGACCCACCCTTCAAACTGAATTGCATTACTGCTTCACGGCAGAAATAGGCAGGGCGGTGGTACCTACCCGTGCGGAATCACAATAAGTCCTAGCACCAGTAATTACGCAAATTATGATTTTACGGGTTTGATTTTTATTACACGATGGAGTGATTAGAAGACGATTATTCCTTCACCGTGGAAATCAATCGTGAACATTTGTCGAGTACGTATTTCATTAGAAAAATTTGGTACCCGTCTGGCGGATTCGAACGCCGTTGCATCGCTAGATACGAATGCACCGGACGCTTTATCATTTAGGCCACGACGACTTCAAAACTTTACGTGATTTGATTTTTTGTTTCAAATTTTAAGTTTTGGCTTCTGGATAATGTCAAAGAGCACGTGACGTTTGCGTTTAAAAGGTTTGCTTCTCCATCAACACATCGACCTCATATCTCTCGGGAGGGTTTTTTTCACCTACGAGTATGTGTTTTACGCATAAATAGAAAAAAATCCTGCAAGTGCTCCTTAGGATGAAGCGAACGAATGTCGAAAATTGTATTATGAACTAGTAAATTCCACGCTCTGTCCGTTTTTGTACCTAAATAGGCAGATCAACTCACTACCCATTTGATTTATTGGTTTTACTATATATGCGTAAGCGTTTTAGGCATATAAAAGTCTTCACGGCGAAGCGTGGAATTTACTAGTTCATTATACAGTTTCCGACATTTGTCCGTTTCACGCTAGGAACCACCAGCTAGCTACTTGGGCATGATTCCAATATAGTATTCCATTCATAAACAACTTTTCGCTTATTTTCTGAATCTCAATTACGTTAACATAATACGAATTGCGATCGTATCAGACCACATTCTTCATAACTAGCCAAGGCTCGAGAAAAACGTTTTTTTTTTCTTTTCTTTCGTAAATGCGAAAATTATCATAATATTCGAAATATGGAAATGCGCTGTCGTACTATGAAAATTGAGATATTAAACACTGAGGTACGACTGCGGTGCTCTAGTGCTTACATTGTCAGTTTAATGTAAGCCATAATACTTTAGTCTTTAAACGTTTTTTACAATGTTCGTATAATTCAGACGATGACTTTTGAGTCGTTGAATTATGTTATCTTTTAGTTACATATAACTTTTATCTGTGTTTCATTTTCATAACAGTTTCTCTAGTACAGACGTACGTAGACTTATTAAAAAGCCGCAAAAATAATTTTAAAAAAACCTTCAGAATAAGTCTAGAGATTCTAATACTTTATACTTTTAGTGACTCGTGGATTGCTTTAAATTGATATTAAACGAACAAACAAAATAAGAGATCTCTTAGTAAAAAAATGTCACGTATTTATCGGTCTGGTGAATTCGAAAGTTTCCACTGAGGCTTTACAAAAAACACTCCGGAGCATTGCGGATTTGTTTGAATTTAAAAACAGAACTATTTTCAATTCAATTTTTTCCATTCTTAATACATTTACTTACGCGTGTTTGAAATGGCGTGTGCCACTTAACCTCGTTTCATCTTCGTTCTAATTCACAATATAAATACGTCTCGAACGAAACATTCGTGTAAAGACAAGCAAAGATTGTAAATGAAACCTTGTAACTCAGCTCAAACGCAATTACAGTCGCGACAAAGTCCACGTCACTCAGAAGGAGCGCCGCGCTAAGTTCTTGATTTGGCTGCGGGCGAAAAAGTTTTCTCGGCATACGGAATCATTCCTTGACACCCCTTCCGTCATTATCTCTGTGCTCCCTGCCTCCCTTAAAGAGCGTAGATACAAGCCGTGATTGCGACCTACCGAGCCAGATTACGATTCATTTACATACAAATGCGGGACCTTCTAACTTCGAATGGGACGCTATGCTCCGCTGTTGTTCTAGCAAAAAGCGTGCCTTAATTCATACAACAATAACAGCGGTGGGTGTCGGGGGTTGATTAAGGTCGCCCTGTCCTTTTACTGAGGTGAACACGCTCGCCCACGCCCCGTGTCACTTCCAGTAACGATCATTTTTCTATGTCCCTGTATAATGCGTTTCGTAAGGAGTTAGTTATACATTAACGTAATTACCGGTTGTTCTTTACGTGCTTTGTGCTTGTTATGAATAATTATTGTAGCGTTGTGCTTTATAAATACACAACACACGTTACCGATATGAGCTAGTAACGTGAGCGACTCATACGAGTTGAAGCGGTTTGAAATTGTTTGACATAATTTCGATGTCATTGTTATAAAGCAGTAATTTCGGCTTAAGGCCGGGACAGTCATTGTATTAAAGACTTAGAACTGGTATCTCAAGGTATCTCACAGCCCACCTGGTGTTAAGTGGTTACCGGAGTCCATAGACTATGTATAATGTAAATGCCGCCACCCACCTTGAGATATGAGTTCTAAGCTCTCAGTATAGTTACGACGGCTGCCCCACCCTTCAAACCGAAACGCGTTACTGCTTCACGGCTGAAATAGGCTGGGTGGTGGTACCTACCTGTGCGGACTCACAACAGGTCCTACCACCAGTAATTACGCAAATTATAATTTTGCGGGTTTGATTTTTATTACACGATGTTATTCCTTCACCGTGGAAGTCAATCGTGAACATTTGTCAAGTACGTATTCCATTAGAAAAATTGGTACCCGCCTGCGGGATACGAACACCGTTGCATCGTTAGATACGAATGCACCGGACGTCTTATCCTTTAGGCCACGACGACTTCAAACCACTTACCTACTTACAGGCATTGTATCTAACAGATGGGCTGCGATTCAGTTGGTCTTCAAATATCTAGTAACAATTTTTATTCGGTTTTAAATTTATTAAAATTAAATGGTCACAACCAGAAATCATTTTAAATAGAAATTTTGAAGTCGGTGATGTCCGGTGTTCTCGTCCGTATCAAACGATGCGACCATGTCGTTACTCAAACAACGCATGCAGATATAAAATTTTTAATAAAAAAAAACTACGTAACTGACTCGGAAATGACATTCACAGTCAATGAATAAATATTTATCAAAAAAAAAAGGTAAAAAATATAAATTTCGATATCTATACCTTAATCTATTTAATCAGTCTAGAGAATTCCTCTTTTTTAATTTTTATTGATTTAATGTGTGGACGTGCTCACGGCCCACTTTGTGTTAAGTGGTAACCGTAGCCCATGAACATCAACAAAGTAAATGCCGTCAGCCATCTTGAGATTGGAGCTCTAAGTCGTAAGTTTTGATTTTCATCCTAAATATTTTCAAACCTTCTTTCTTATAACTAAGCCATATGGTTAAAAACATTGAAAACACAGCGATATATCGTTCCCAAGTTAATAGCCTGCCATAATAAAATTTCCCTTGATCCTCACATAAGATAACGCATACAAGATAAATTAATGTTTATAAGACATTCGTTAGTCGGTAAAAGATGTTCTCATATAAGTGTCGCAAGAAAATATGATCACCTTATATTACTTAATCAACCTCTGTGGGGCGTGAAGTAAACCATTCCTGTCTACTGTCCTAAGAGCTAGATTAAACGGGCCTCCGTGATAAAGCTTCGATGGCCAATATAACTTGGTCCTAGGAAGGAAGGAAGAGTTACACATCGGGATGAGCAAGGCAGGTCAAGTTAACCCAGCGCTGATATAATACCGGCACGACCCAGCTATTCCGTTGGACATTTATGAATAGCGCTTATTTTTCTTTTAATTACGACATACACCCCCCACCCCCTGCCCCTCTGGCGTTTGTTGTCGTCTGTCGACACTCTCGACGAGTGTTGGGCCTTCTACTATCATAATGACTTACCCAGAATCTAGTTTTGGAATGAAAATCAAAGGGATTATGTATTCAAATACTACGAGGTGGAAAAAAACTTATGTCAAATTTGAATGTGCAGGATCTGAGTTCGAATTATGGTCATACTCGATATGTCTGTGAGAAATTAAGTGTTTAGAATCTAGGGGTACTGTACTTGTATGTTTCCGAAGCCTATGTGTTATGAGAAAATCTTACTTTAGGTTTGTTAAGTGTCTGTTTTTTTTTCAACCTTAAAATCAAATGGAAATCAATTCATTAGCTAGAACGAAGGCAGTTGTGACTGTTATTGGATCTTCATATTAGGTGCCTTTGGCCAAAAAATCTAAGAGAATCGTCTTTCCGGCAATAAATCATATGAGACCCTGACAATAAAAAAATGCGTATATGTGACCCTAGCAAGCTTGAGTTACTGCTATCAACCTCCCATTCTAGTATTCTCATACGATATTATGTATAAGTTTCGGTAACTTCATCTATTGATTCCTATAATTCTGGAGTACCATTGGAATTATTTCTGTTTTTATTTATTTTAAACATGAATAATTCGAGCAATCACACTGTGCACCATATTGTGACGTCACAATCTCTTTTTTAAGGGTGTTAAATAAATTAACCACACACCTCTAACTTTATTTTATATAGCCAAATACTTTATTGCACACGAAAATCAAATCCTTAAACACGTGCCGAAGGAACATCAAAAACCAAACTATATACCGTACGTCTTAGTAGTACTTGTTCTGAATACGAAATATCGATACTAAACAAAAATATATCTAAAAAGAAGAGCCTACATCCGTTTTCCGACACAACAAACTCACAGCACGAACTGGAAATAATCGTTCAGTAACTTAGGGCGAGATCATAAAAAACGACATACGTGGAATATAAAAATTCTCTAGAGGTAGACGGGGCAGGTGTTAAGAGGCGCCCACTTTGTATTTCGGGCGGGACCAACCCTCTTGTACACAGAAGGCCCAGACAAGGCCGACATATTTAAAGTCTAGACGAGTATTACTTCAAATATGCTCTGAAAAGGGTACTTACTGTTCGCGGTCTATGGAATATCAAAAGCTTAAAACTACGTTATTTAAATTCCGCATTAAAGCTCAGGTAACGTACTCTGCATGTGGAAGTCTGAGAGATGCGTTGAATTTTACAAATATGCAGCGTGATCACGCTTTTGTGGTGAACTAAATAGAGTTGCAACTTGCTTGCGTCCTGGGTGTAACTAAAAGCATGATGGACACTTAAAGTCAAATTTAATTGTTATATTGCTTTACATGGGTAGGTGAACTAATGTCCTCCTGATTTTAGTGTGTCCCTCGATCATGAATACCATGTTCACCCCAAAATATGAGCTAACGTTCCAATTGGAATCTACCAACGAAAGCTGCACACGATTGTCACACGAAACTACACTTAACAAACAACTGGCAAATGTCATATAGGTGACGTGTACAATATTTGAAAATTAGAGAGATAGAGAGAAAGAGAGAGAGTATTCTTTACTGTACACCAAAAAACAAATAAACAGTGCGATACATTAAATACAAAAAAAAAACCCAGAATGAAAAAAACGGAAATCACAATTACAGCAAACCAAATCTGGTACGAGAGTCGGAAAATGAAACAAAACTCAAAATCTTTACAAGTGACCAACACAGATAGGAGTTGTGGACGCTGAATAGTCCATAAACAGAGCTCAAGTCACAAACGACTGACTTAAATCAACAATAAAACGTTCGTAGTATAAAATGTAATCCAATAACATAATAAAACCGGGATTTGATTACGCTCGTCGATTTGCACATATGACATGTGATTGTGAAATAAATAGACATGTTTTTAATGGTAGTCGATTGAAGTGCTTGCTTCAAACCCGCAAAAATTATAATTTGGGTAATTACTGGTGGTAGGGCCTCTTGTGAGTTCTCACGGGTAGGTACCACCACCCCGCCTATTTCTGCCGTGAAGCAGTAATGCGTTTCGGTTTGAAGGGTGGGGTGGCCGTTGTAATTATACTGAGACGTTGTAGATGTCTATGGGGTCCAGTAACCACTTAACATCAGGTGGGCTGTGAGCTCGTCCACCCATCTAAGCTATAAAAAAAATAAAAAATCCAGATCGTACAAGCCATTCTAAGTCATTCTAAGACCTTTTCAAATCTCGTATAATAACATATTCCTACGAAAAACCCTTAAGTGTTAATAGCAAGTAATAGTCTTCTCTACTTGAACCTGCGATAGTAAAATAGAAATCACGATCATCTTAAATAATTTCTCAGTGCACTCACCATTGGTCTCACGGTAATATATACAGAGACAACCGAAGTTGCAATTAATCGAAACTGATTTTGGTTTACGTAAAGGTGGTCAATGGTTTTTGTCAATTAAAAAAAACGAGCATTAAAATGGAAATCGAAAAAAAAAGATTCTTACTGGTGGTAGGACCTCTTGTGAGTCCGCGCGGGTAGGTACCACCGCCCTACCTATTTCTGCCGTGAAGCAATAATGCGTTTCGGTTTGAAGGGTGGGGCAGCCGTTGTAACTATACTGAGATCTTATATCTCAATCTCAAATCTCTAGATGTCCATGGGCTCCAGTAACCACTTAACACCAAGTGGACTGTCAGCTCGTCCACGCATCTAAGCAATAAAAATTTTTTAAAAAAAACGTTTAAATTTTAAATTACGCGCCGTCTGTTAACTTGTACCACGTGCAATGATACTAAGCGAAAAGCCCAAGGATCAAGACGGGCTATCTCTTTTATTTCATTGCGTTCAATACACGGACACGCTTAAACGGATTTCGGATCTTATCTAGCAATCGAATCGATGACCAACAAATATTTATATCCATCTACTTTTTACTGTCGTCTTTTTTTTTTCGGGTAATAATTTTATAGGTTGTGTGATAAATGTTCCAAAATAGCTGTTAGTTTTATTGAAACCGGTTTCATTTCGGAATCTTGGTGCATTATTTTTACACCTCCCTTGAATGTTTTATTTAGCGGTCGAAATACCATGACCACTGATTTCAATTCAGGTGTACCTACTTCAAAAGTAATTCAATCTTGAATTTTCATTTCAATAATTTTAAAGACATCCCGCAAAAAGGGACCGTAAATTTTTAAAGATCTGATCGCCTTTCATGGTTGACATGAATTAAAAAAATATATTTTTGTATGATTATTAAAAAAGTTTTGTGCCTATTACGCGTAAGGTCCGACAGTAACTGGAATAGCCAAAAGACTAAACCTAAGCAAGCTATCAACGATTAGATAGGCAAAAAATATGCGTCTTGTATTGCGAAACCAGTATATTATAATAACCAATCTGTACGCTCCTCCCCTGTGACGTTCTGACCTTTGTCATACCCTTGGTCAATGGTCAGCTGTAACGAAAACCCCTGGCCCGGTCACGTACAACCGCCATTTTTATTTGATTACGCCAACAACTCCAAGAAATCGCAATTTTGACGTTCCAAATGGATCAGACGCAGTTTTAGTTTTTGTCCCACAACATATTGTGTGGTGTCGTTCTTTTAAGAAACACTATTTGATCGACGTTTACCGTTACTGTCATATTCGTAGCGGTAGGCAGCGGCTTGGCTCTGCCCCTGGCATAGCTGTAGTCCATGGGCGACGGTAACCATTTACCATCAGGTGGGCCGTATGCTCGTCTCCTACAAGGGCAATAAAAAAAAAGCTCATTTTCTAGTACGATTAAGAATTATTAAATTCATCAGATCGCACAGTTATGTAACTATACTTGAGACCTTAGAACTTATATCTCAAGGTGGGTGGCGCATTTACGTTGTAGTTGTCTATGGACTCCAGTAACCACTTAACACCAGGTGGGCTGTGAGCTAGTCCTCCGTCCGCGCAATTTTCTTAAAAAGGGGTACAACATTTTTGCTTCATGTATTAATATATAGATGTTGAACGAAAATATTTATAGTGTGTTCATTCTGAGTATGAAAATATTTACGTATCTAGTTTTGGAATATGAAACAAAAATAAACCTAAAAACTTTGTATTA
This sequence comes from Bombyx mandarina, assembly GCF_003987935.1. Next base: position 2,294,811 of record NW_021011498.1, on the reverse strand, counting down.
CTTACTTTCATTATTCCATGGTAATGCTTTGAAATCCAAATGCCAACAGCCAACTCAAAATTATGCAACCGGAAATTAAAAAAAATAAAATTACAGTCGTTTTCATCGCGGTGAAGTCATCATCATTTTCGAAACGCCCTATTCATCTTAACGAGTAATGAGCATTTTAAGATTAATATTATTGTGTCGTGGACACACAAAAAACATAATCATTACCAACGAAGATAGCCTAGCAGATAGTAACTATACTTGAGACCTTAGAACTTATATCTCAGGGTGGGTGGCGCATTTACGTCGTAGATGTCTATAGGCTCCAGTAACCACTTAACATCAGGTGGGCTGTGAGCTAGTCCACTCATCTAAGCAATAAAAAAAAAGCCTTTAAAGTATTCAACGGCATTTTTAAATAGCTTAATCAAGTATAACATGAAAATAGATAGAAAACGTTTCAAATTCAAGAAGGAACATCGAGCCAGAACCAAAAGTACGTAATAAAAAAGTCATGATTTCAAATGCAAATAAATTGTTTTGACGTCTAGTTCATGTTACTAATAGAATTAATAACTGTTGTAGTAATAAAAACTATATAAATTCAGTAAGAAAAATCGTATACAATCATGAATTTTGAGATGTCAGGCTGGCCAAACACTTTTACTGGTGGTAGGACCTCTTGTGAGTCCGCGCGGGTAGGTACCACCGCCCTGCCTATCGCTGCCGTGAAGCAGTAATGCGTTTCGGTTTGAAGGGTGGGGCAGCCGTTGTAACTATACTGAGATCTTAGAACTTATATCTCAAGGTGGGTTGCGCATTTACGTTGTAGATGTCCATGGGCTCCAGTAACCACTTAACACCAGGTGGGCTGTGAGCTCGTCCACCCATCAAGGCAATAAAAAAAAATTACATTAAATCTCGTAGTTAAGATCCTAAATATGCAAGTTAGCGTATTTTAATTTGATGGAACTGCTTCAGAAATAAGAAGCGCAAAAATTCGACCTATACATATAAACGACACGTAAATCGCCTTTACATTATCTAATGGAGGATCCATAACTTAAAAATCTTCACGACTCAGTTGCATTAAACATAAAATCTACAAATTTTATTTACGTTTACTTAGAACTAGAAATTTGACAGAGTTATATTTTACTCGGTTTTATAAATAAGCTGGAGGTTAAAAGTCTAGAAAAATCTAAGTGCCATACCATCCGCCAGTCTATTCTTTTATGTATTTTCGAAACATTCAAAGAGCATCTACGAAACTAAGTTATCAAGTCTTTTTTCGTTTTTCTACAAACATTTTCTCTTTCATGTTAACGTATATTTGTTTATACTTGACGGCATGAAGTTTTACGGCATCAGAAACATCTATTAAATCACTACAAAGCTAGTTTTTGCGCGGGCGATTTAGTAGTTGCTCAGGGAAATAAATAGGGGAGACAATCTAAACGAAACTGCAGACGAGGTAGTGTGTTCTTCAGTTTTGCGAGTTGTATTTTTTTTTGTACGACTAGCTGACCCGGCAGACTTCGTAGTGCCTCAATCGATAAATAAAATACGTAAACTTTTGTATAAAATAAACTTAAAACAAACAAAAGGAATCCGTCCGACGGGGGACACATCAAAGGAAAAACAAAATTGTTTGTTTTTATATAATTCCGAGCATTTTCATATTTATTCACCTTTTAAACCTTCTCTGGACTTCCACAAATAATTCAAGACCAAAATTAGCCAAATCGGTCTAGCCGTTCTCGAGTTTTAGCGAGACTAACGAACAGCAATTCATTTTTAAATATATAGATTTAATCTCGTAATTTCCTAGTCAGAACAATATTCACTTATTATGGTCGTAGACGACTATGGACGACTAATCGTCGACATTTGAATAAAAGGAAATTATTAAAAAATAAAGGAAGATAAAAAAAGCAAAATTAAATTGTAAAACCGTAATGGTTTCCAATTATGCAGGAAATTTGTTTATATTTCCTAAACTAATATTACACGATGAATTTATATCCATTAATAAAAGAGCTGTTGAATTTAATAATCTTCTATCAAATTTATCGAATTGAAAATTACAGTAAACACTTCTTTTGTTTCTAGGTACACTGCAAATAGTGAAGAGTGAAGAGGACGACAATGGCAAATTTGAATGTATCGCGGAAAACTCGATTGGAACTGAATTCTCTAAGCCCACGGTTCTGTACGTGAAAGGTATGTATAAATTGATTTGATTAAGTTCCATTCCTTATAGTGAAGTCCGGCGATTTCTTCTTGATCCAAAAAAGCACATAGATGCGCGGACAAAATTCCGCGTCTACCATGAGACACGAGATCGCAGCAGTGAACCTTAATGAACCTTACCTATCGAGGGGTGAAAAGCTATTTGGTATAAGCGACATATCACTTAATACGCGACATTTATCTTTGTAATTAAAAGTGCGTTTTAGTTGGTATTAGCATCAACAGTATATTGCTTTTAATTGAACTTCAATTAAGTTTATTCCATTCAAATAGCTGAAGTAGTTTTTTGTCATGATATTTTTTCCAAATTTTAAACTTCAAATGGCTCTCTCTCCTTTTTTTTAACGCTGGGGAATCCATTTACAGATACCCGGTCGAGGGGGTAAATGGCTCTCTCTCCTGTAAAATTGCAAAAATGTTGCTTAAACCAAATAGCCTTTCACCCAGCTGGAACAGTGTCGACAAACGATCTAACTCCATACAAATTCGACTTAACTTTTACGCTATCGAGAACGTTTAAAAACACGCAAAAAAACACAGTTAAAAAGTCTGCGATACTGATACGCACTACAGCGTTGCCGCTCGGAATTATATTTCGTACAGACCGCACAAAAGTTATAACCACATCAAAAGGTTTCGCTCGTGTGGCTTCAACGAAATATACGATTTCAAAGCCAGGGTGGGTCCCGCGCGGTCAAATTACATAATGATCAGCCATTCGCGCGCCGCACGCGACCGTGATTAGTTCGGTAGAGGGACGTTAGATATAAACTTTGGTTAGTCAAAGTGAGAGGCAAAATGTGGTGGCAGTAATACGTCTTTTACATTTGTTGGGTGTAGTTTGATTGTTAAGAATGCATAATGCTGTTCAGCCGATTTATAGTGCTAGTTACACATGGATTTTATTTATTTAAATTCCGCTAGCGGCGGCGGTGGTAATTTTACCAGGATTTGCATAATTTCGGATTGTTTGGTTCGGCAAAGAACCTACCCGTGAATACCAATACCTAAGTAGACACATGAATTCGAAGTTTTAATATATTGTAATAAGAGACTTCGAAAGTCTTAATAATACTTATTTAATAATTGCGTTTATCCTATTTTAAAATAAAATCCAACACCAAATCGATGCCTCCAATGAACACTACTCTAACTCAAAATTTTGAAATTTTCATTTTTCACGCAAATCGCTTCACTATGTTAAAAGTATTACAATTAATCATTCTTAATGGGTTTCAAAGCAAGGGTAAATAAGCTAGCTACACAAAAAAAACCATTAATATATCTGCAATAATAAAGATTTTATCAACTTTTTTCGTTTAAATGCTCCTCCTGTAAATCTACGAATTTGGAGTTAGCGTAGTGTTCATTGGAGGCATCGAAATATTTCTCCCCTATACCTAATTGAATATGCAATTTCGAAAAGGGCACATCTCTGAAAATGTAAAATGTTCAGGAAATGAAAAAAAACTGATTATTTTCTAAAGCAGTGTAAAATTTCAAATACTAACTTTTGAGATATATTTTAGTGTTAATTAGCAATTGAAAATTACTGGAATTATTATAAAATGGGTGTAGGTAAGCCTCAAAGTTACATGTATATGAAAAAAACGTATTTGACAAAATATACGAGATGTGCCCTTTTCGAAATTGCATATTCAATTAAACAGTAGTTTTCTAACGACACAAATACGTAGGATGCAAACAGACGTTCGTCGGAGGCAGTTAGCTGGAACTAGGTTGAGACCTACATACAACAGACACAGTAATATTCACTATATAAATTGCCGGCGCGATAACGTCGCGACGCCTCGCATCAGTAACATACATGAGCATTTAGATAAAAGCAGATATTTACTGTGTACATTTTAACATCGTTCAAGTTAAGATAGTTTTAGAAATGGTACCTAAATGGTCTTTTTTTTTTATTGCTTTGATGGGTGGACGAGCTCACAGCCCACCTGGTGTTAAGTGGTTACTGGAGCCCATAGACATCCACAACGTAAATGCGCCACCCACCTTGAGATATAAGTTCTAAGGTCTTAAGTATAGTTACAACGGCTGCCCCACCCTTCAAACCGAAACGCATTACTGTTTCACGGCAGAAATAGGCAGGGTGGTGGTACCCACCTGCGTGGACTCACAAGAGGTCCTACCACCATTAAAAAAAGGTCTAAAATGGTACTACTCCATCTTTAGACGTAATCGAAAGGACCTAGGTAGTCCTACCTTTACGCGTCTAAGGCATTTGCCAGAGAATATGTAGCATCGTTCTTTGACAATTTCATAACCCACAGACACAGCCCACTGAGTTTCTCGCCGGACCTTTCAGCGGATCGCGTGTCCGATCCGGGGGTAGATTCTGCGAAGCACGACTCTTGCTAGGATTCGTGCTAGTAACGTCGTCAGGTTTGAGCCCCGTGAGCTCACCTATTAGCTCGGCGAATCTAGAATAACTCCTCGAGGTTACTAGATAGAATAGGTAGATAAAAATAAATAAATAAAGAATTTCATCCGGATATTGGAATCGTCAATCGACATTTACTAGTGATGAACTCGCATCGTACCTAATTCTGCATGAAGTAGTATTGCATCTTTAGAATTGGAGTGGCTTAACTAAAAATTGTAAGAAAATTAGTTTTAAACTTTGAACGACTAATAAACAACATGCCTTCAGTTTATAAAATTAAACAGTCTCTTTTAGTCTAGAAAAAAACAAAGTACTCTTTCCGTCTCTTTTAAATGAAGTACATACCTTAAAGTATTAAAATCGAAACACTAAAAAAATACAATTATTTAATTAGATTATTAGCGTTTACCACAAAGCAAGAATTTTGGATTAAGTGCTTCAATTATAAAGTGCTGTATGTTTGTGTTATGAAATAAACATCAAATTTTAAACACAAAGAAAACCGCTGAATTTATTTCACCCATTCTAATCAACACCGTGACATTTCTCTGAACTGGTGTTTTGGTGTTTTTGACTTATTAATAAGTATATTATAAATAATAATATTTTATTACTTTTCGAAAAACATGATTTAGAAGTAGATAGTTATTATATAATAAAATCATTAATCATCTGGCTTCGTATCGACAAAACAGCAATCAGATTAGTAAATAAACTGGGTGCGGTTGCAGAGTTCGATCACGTAAATGTATTCCGTCGTTAACAGGGATACGAAACTGCAATCAATCTCTCTAATATCTCGGATATTAAGAGATCCACAAACTATTTGATAGCCGACACTCTAGTTCCGAGTTGATAAACTGGATCGAATGACAAATTATATTGGTTTGTAATTTAGACATCGTCTTAACGATTTTGATCTGTTTCGCGTGGGTAATATTCATTATAATTATGTTTTGGTAGTGGAAGAGGATTTACAGTTGAAATATATTATGAATATTTAAAAAATAAATAAAAAAAATACGCTTTTATAGAAAATCCAACAAAAAAATAGAAAATAAATTTTAGTAAATTTGAATTAAAAATAGTGTAAGAAAAAATTATTTTATAGTGTAAAAGCGTATTTTTTTAGTTTTTTAAAACTATTATTTATTTTTCATTTTATAGTTGAATTTCAATGTCTTAAAATTTTTTTTAAATATTGAATTGTCATCGGTCCTTAATAAGTATGCCAAATTTCGAGTTAATCCGACGTTTTGAAGGGGGTCAAAATTATGTTCAAAGATTCCGTTACATACTAACATACAAAGCGTATTAAAAATATACATTGACAGTGATGACATATGTCAGTGAAACGTGGTCACTCACAATGGAGCAATCAAAAGACATATGCTCGGAGATTCGCTGCAAGAATGAGTCCGTAATGAGGAGATTCACATGAAATTCGCATTCGAAAGCCTTTGGACAAGATGGACCAACGGCATGTTGAAGATCGTGGAAATCCACTGGATGCTGGCAGTGCAGGACCGGTCATGATGTCGAACCTTGAGGAAGGCTAGTTCTAAGCAGTATACGTCTTTAGGCTGAAAATAAAATAATATTAGTAAAAAAAAATTTTTTTTATTGCTTTGCTTGGTGGACGAGCTCACCGCCCACCTGTTACTAGAGCCCATAGACATCTACGACGTAAATGTGCCACCCACCTTGAGATATAAGTTCTAAGGTCTCAAATATAGTTACAACGGCTGCCCCACCCTTCAAGCCGAAACGCACCACTGCTTCACGGCAGAAATAGGCGGGGTGGTGGTACCTACCCGTGCGGACTCACCAATAACCACTGCAGTAAAAGAAATATATAATCTCCATGTACTTAATAAAATCAGTTTGAAAATCAGTTCATTTAACTCATTCGCAAATTAAAAATCCAAACATAACTCATCTGCATACCGAAAAATTTCACACTTAAAATGTCGCACAATTTGTTGTTTGATTCATGCGTATTACGTACACTTTCTAAATGTAAGGTATTTTTTATTTTTATTTCGTCATCGCCCTTGGACCTACGTCATTGTCACATCGTACAGTCGCCGCTGTCAATATACCCACAGGTTTTATCTTTATTGAAAAAGAAAAATAAATAAATAAAGTACTAGTCAAAAAAATAATCTTATTTAAACATACGACAATTTACTTTACCGGTACGTAAATTTGAGAGTAGAACAAAACCATTTCAAAGACCGAAATACCGATAGCATTTATACATAATAAATAAACAAAGTTAAACAAACGATCTAAAATAGAAAAATAATCTTTGTAACGTGCCAGTTTTAATAACATCTAGCTTTTAATTAAAAGCTTTGGATATCCCCCGCGTGTTCAGACAGAAAGAAACAAGGTGCGCCGCTCCGAAAGTTACTTTTTTCAGTCTGAGAAGTCGCCGTGGCCTAAAGGATAAGACGCGCGTATGCTTAGTGCTTTTTAACGTTCTCGATAGCGTAAAAGTTAACTCAAATTTGTATGGAGTATGTTAAAAAACTCTCACTAAGCACACTGACTGGTACATTCAAATCGAGCAATGCGACTGTGCCGGTTTTAGAATCTCGCAGGCGTCCTATTCCATCATCTTGAAAATAATTGGCGAACACGTATACCGGACGTTTGAAACTTTAGGCTACTATAACTTACTTTTAAGTCGTCGTGGCCTAAAGGATAAGACGTCCGGTGCATTCGTATGTAGCGATGCACCGGTGTTCGAATCCCGCAGGCGGGAACCAATTTTTCTAATGAAATACGTACTCAACAAATGTTCACGATTGACTTCCACGGTGAAGGAATAACATCGTGTAATAAAAACCAAACCCGCAAAATTATAATTTGCATAATTACTGGTGGTAGGACCTCTTGGGAGTCCGCACGGGTAGGTACCACCACCCCGCCTATTTCCGCCGTGAAGCAGTAATGCGTTTTGGTTCGAAGGGTGGGGTAGCCGTTATAACTATACTGAGACCTTAGAACTTATATCTCGAGGTGGGTGGCGCATTTACGTTGTAGATGTCTATGGGCTTCAGTAACCACTTAACACCAGGTGAGCTGTGAGCTCGTCCATCCATCTAAGCAATAAAAAAATAAATAAAAAAATACATTCAAATGAATCATTTAAATGAATATAAAATGTTGTTTTCCTAAGTAAAATAATGTGAGTTGAAAATCGACGAACCTTCCCTTTCTGTCCGTACACAGCCCACGTCCATTCGAGCGGAGAACTCCTTGTTTTTGCGACCACCAACCCCACGTCACTCAATGTTTTTTTTTAATTTTTTAGTTTCGTTTGCTTTGCCGTATGGTTCGTTTCTTTTATTATTGTTTCCCGCTGCTTACTCATAAATCTCCGTCTACCTGAAGCTTTTGAGGGGCGATACTAAGCTTCTATACCAAGTTGAGGCTTGAAAACACTTTCGATGTTCTCTATTTATTAAGCGAGAGCAACTCGTGACAAGCGCTAAAAGTTGGCCAAGTTATTGCTTACTGCTGATTGCGGCGGTCACAAATAACGGCCGGATTTGTGGCTAACTTGACAATATGTTGTGTTACATATCGACGCTTGAAAGGCAAACGTGACTAAGCGACAATAACTGCTTTGTACATAAATGATAGGCAATAACCATATTCGATGCACAAAAAATATATATTTCTAGGTCTATTAAAATCATTTCAATCCTACAATTACTAGCTAGATTCTACTACAGCTAGATTCGTTAAAATATTTTTTTTTTCAGGTATTTCAACTTTAAATTAGTCTACTGTAAAGTTCACGCATTGTCGCTTAGTCACGTTTGCCTTTCAAGCGTCAATATGTATAGTTCACATAGGTATTTTCTGTTATTTAATGCCTCCTGTCACTTTATTGAAGTGAAACTTCTTTAGGCGCGTTGAGAGTAAAATTTAATTCGCGACAGATTATAATTATTTACGGCTAGAGAGAAAAGATACAATTTACGAAGAGCGAGAGTGAGAAAATAGAGAAAGCGTCTCGCGAATCACCAAGTAATTAATTAATTAATTAATTACACTAAAAAAAATATGAAGAAAACCACAATAGTACATACACCGCAAAAGAAGTTTCACTTCTATCACGTGGACCATTGGTCGTTGGTGGAAGTTGACCGCGCACTAATTTTTATTGGCTTCATAGATAGACGAGCATAATTGGGCCCACCATATACACCGATGCAGACTTTCTTGTCCTTAAAAAGAAAATTGTCTGACAAACAAAGTCGATAAACAAAGAAAACGGTCATTAACTGTTTTTTCTTTGTCTACTTACCTATCTCCATAAAAATATTATGGTATAATGAAAATAATTAATATTATTTTTTAATGCACGAAATATAATGTATAGTGGCGTATTGTGAGTCTAAATACCTATGTACCGGTATCCAGCCAATATCTACCACGAAGCAATCGCGCCGTCTATTTTGAACGGGAGAACAGTCGTTATTGAATACCGTTAAAACTTCAACTTCAAGCTGCTATTTTTAATTTATGTTAAAAGTAATTAGACGGACTCATCTATCAAGAACTTCTATAATTATCTTTCATATCTTTTTTAACAGACAAATGTTCCACATTCAAATATCTCAAGCTAGGTTTTGGATACGAGACGAGAACCAAGATCCCAAAGAAGAAATTTATTTCGAGAAAAAATTGACCTAGGCTTCATGGTACAGTAATCAAGGATGCGAACTATAATTTATAATTTGCGTAATTACTGGTGGTAGTCTTACAACTTAGATCTCGAGGTGGGTGGCGGAATTCACGTTGTAGATGTCTATGGGCTCCGGTTCCCATTTAACACCAGGCGGGAAGTGAGCTCCTCCGAGCATCTAAGCTATAAAAAAATAAAAATAAAAAACTATTAAGTCGACGATAAAAACAACAATGATATTCCTCAAAAAAATGATCTTCATTGTATATTGCAGTGGCTCCTTAAGTTTCCCATCATCAATTTTTCTGGCACAAAATTACAAACTTCCATTAACGAACATCTAATTAATAATACCATTATTAATTATGTAATTGAAATAGGTGGGCTGCTCGAACAAAAACACTTAAACGCCTTTATTTTGACGGAAAGAAAGCAAAAAGCATAATTCTACGTCCGCCAACTAATTTTAATTAATCGTAAAAATAAATTAGCTTAGGCTTTCCACGTTGGAAACGTTTTGAGTGAAAGAATAATAATTTCCGTGGCTGCCCCGACGTGGCTGTGGATCTTTGTGGTCTTTGGTAAAAGAAATAGCGGATATACAGACATCGATAGTTAATATAAATAGTTACTGGCGATAGGGTAGGTACTAACGCCATGCCTATTTCAAGCGCAAAGCAGTAATGCGTTTCGATTTGAACGGTGGGGCAGCCGTACTGTAAAACTGAGACTTACTCGTGTCTCAAGGCGAGGGGCGGCATTTAAGTTGTTGATGTCTATGGGTTCCGGTAAATAATAAACATCGGGTGGGCCGCGAGCTCGCCATCACATTTAAGCAATAAAATAAATCTGTCAAAAACTGTATTATATCAGTAAGATATCAGTAACTCCAAGCTACATACTGAACCACGTATCTTGCCATATTTGGAACCAACCTTTTTTGAATCACTATCGCCTTTTCATAATTATGTATTCGTTCTTTATTGTAGACATAGATACAAAAGCACAATTTAAATGGCAAATACAAAAGGCAATATAAGTCAAAAATTACTTTCCTTCCAAAAAGTTGACTTACTATGACAAGATTTTAAATCTAGATTTAAAGTCTAGAGATAGAGAAAGAAAACAAACATACACGAATTCGTGTAAAAGAGATTTTGGCAAAAAATTATCCGATCTTATTTTTTTCTCAATATTGAAGTTGTATACTAGTGAAAGAATTGATTCGTAAAATTGGTAGGGCACCCTTTAAAAATGTCATCAACAAACGTTTTTCGAACGTGCGGCAACATTACATTAAGAAAGTTCCTGTATTTCTTGTCACGTTTAATTTTATACCTTATACCATACTTAGAGCAATGTCAGTGAAGGATGACCAACGCACATCGCCCCAAAGCCTCTGATCCCGACAGCTGTCTCTGGCCTCACCTTAATTAAACCAAGTCACTGTCGCAGGAATACACCACAACTAAAGATATTTCGTGTACATTATGTTCCGCCAAAGATTTTCTTATGTACTTTTCACGGAAATATAGGATAAAGTTTGCCATGAAAAAGTCGTGCGTTAGGGCAGTTTGAGGCAGACTTTGACAAACTAGGCTCAACACTCATCTAGTCCTTAAGATTTGCATATAAAGTTTCTTTTTTCAATCAAAATAAGAGTTGATAAGTCCAAAAAAAAATGTAATTTTGAAATTCTTCTAATCATAATAAGAAAAGTAAGTATAAGATAATAAAAGTAAGAAATCTCAATTGCATTGGTAGTTTTCGTATGGAGCTCTTGCAATAAGCTCTACTATCAATAAATTTCAAACTACTTAATTAAACTCAAATTAGAATATTTTCCTAACTACAAATCAAATCAAAAATCAAATCAAAATCAAAAATTTTTTTTATTCAACATAAATGAAAGTACATACTTGTTGAACGTCAAAAGAACTACCGCCAATTCACAAGAACTAGCCTCCGTCCTGAGAAGAATTGGCAAGAAACTCAGCGGGCATGTTTTTTTAATTTTTTTTTAATAAATTATTATTTATTAATTTTTTAATATTACATTTTTTTTTTTAAATATGAGTTTTTTACAATGAGTATTATAACGTAACAATTACTACAATATTGAAATGCCCGGAGCGAGCAACTCATTCCCACTTTGTGCAATCTTCTAGATAATCACCCTACTTCATTTTATGTGAATATTATTAAAGAGTAGATTTTGGATCATTTTACTCTCTGAAAACATGAATATCTGTATCTGTCCAAAAAACTACACCTATGCTACCTGTATCTGTGCGTAAATTATTTGAAAGATTTAATAATCAACAAAACAAAACAATAGGCCAAAAAACAATCGAAATATGTAGTTTCTAACCTAGTCATTAAGTGACCCAAAGTAAATCCTACCTCTATGGACGGAGCATCGTTTTCATTAATGGAACCCTTTGTTAGCCGTCAAATGTAAACAATGCAAAACAAAAGTAATTAAAGCAATGAATTCGTTGAATATGAAACCTGGGCCTTACCTTAATGTACGCGCAGGCTAGGGTTACAAGGTGGAAACGTTTCTTCCATTTTGGAAGTTTAAATTGATGTTGATGTAAATTTAAGTTGATGTTTCCATCAATTATCGTGTCCTAATTATTACTTAAATAAAATTAATCGCAAAACATACATATATTGTATTCTTAAGACCTGACAAACTTCGATCCGTGAACATGTCAAATCAAAAATAATCGCAAAAAGAGGTTGAGTGTGGGCTGGTTTTGTTTTTCATATTTACTTATGAAAATCACATTTACATTTACATACTTAATATTAAGTTATAACAACTGTACCACCTTACAAACTAAAGTGCAACAGCTGTCTGTCCAATGAAATCCAATGACGCAATTGCATTGAAGCAGAATCATACAAAAACTTACAGTGTGCACACTAATCGTGTTTTTATTTTTTGGATCGAAAAGTAATCGCCGACGTATATCCGGATTGGTGTGGTATGCTTCCTATCAAAAACCATGGGCGATAGTAACGAAACATCCCAATTATTACTGACCCGTTAACACATTTGCTACCGCCTGTTGCCTATAAAAAACAAAGGCTAGTTGAAAACCCGTCTGCATCAACAGTTAATTGTGATTTTGTTAATGAAATGTATATTTGTCAACAGTACGAAGAGTCGCACCCCAGTTTTCGATACCACCCCCTCCCCGCTCAGAAGTGATGCTCGGTGGAAACCTGACTTTGAAATGCGTTGCTTTCGGAGCACCGATGCCTACTGTTAAATGGAGGAAAGGTAAGTGTTGGAACTTCCTTTTCCTTATTCCTTCCTCAATCCCCTATCCACGCCATCTGTTGACACTACAAGAAAACATACGCATATAAAAAATGGCGCGAAGAGTGTAAAAAAAAAACTTATACATGGTGCCGGTGCAAAAACAATAAAATTGTGATTTGTTGATCAATCAGCACATATAACTCTCGCAAGTGAGAAAATAGAATAATGCACCAACGAGCTACAGAGTGAGTCCTAAAACTTATCCTTTTCCCAGTCCCAAACATATCTAAATTCAAAACGGTAAGCAGCACCATTTATATGTTGAATCGTAATCTGTCGTATCAAAATAGATGATCCTCCTCCATTAAACTCCAGTAGCACATCAGTATTTCCGATAGAAGAGTGAATGTCATACGTCACAACTAGTGGCAAAATTAAACTATGAAAGTCACAACTAGTGGCAAAGTTAAACTATGAAATTAATTAACAAACAGTTTAAAAAAAGTATCTCAAAGCAGTAATAACACAGAAACATATTTTTATCAATATATGCAGTTTAATATTTACGACAAGTAAATTTTTCATCTTACTTATAAAAATATACTTTTTAATTATCAACCTATCGATTTTATAAATTGACTTTGCGTGTTCCCCCGCACAGGATTAACGAAATGGTTGACCCCGGAGGATAATCCTCCTCTAGGGCTGAACAACCTTGAATTAAGAGACATCAGAGAATCTGCCAACTACACTTGCGAAGCAGCCAGCGTGCTTGGAGTCATTGAAGCCACAGCCGAAGTCAAAGTTCAATGTAAGTTTTGCAACCATTATACAATTAATTCGACCATTTCATTATTACAAATACTGAATTTCACCGAATAGTGATTCGTCATAATATTATACTAAATGGAAATACATACAATTCTTTCGTTTTCTGAATATACATAACTTATTGTCTTTGAAGCGTAACTTTATAAAATATAGGAACCCGTCCCTCCCAAATTAAATCTCGTTATTAATTGGGGACCGTTACATTGCTCATCTCTTTTTTCGTACCTACGAGGTCTCGACAAATGTACCTCAATTTACCGGGTAATTGATTATTTCATGAAATCATTAACCCCATACCGAGTTGTAAGTGTTCGCTAATTAATCCGAACTGTTTGAGTAGCTCCCGACGCGAAGCGAGCAGACGACTGACTGAATCAAATTACACTCATAATTTCTTGGGATAACTGTTGCAAATTTATGGTAATAACTTCGCCGCGATGGAAAGGGGGGATTTACGAAAATCAATTTGATAAATTGCGGCAAGTCGAGAGACATCCATTATGAATTAGTGTTATAATTCATAATTGAAAGGGTTGGAAAGTTGCGCCCGGCCTCCTGAGACAAACGAATGTCTGTTTGATTAATGATTCATTATGATGGTTGCGTAGTTCGAGAATTGTCTTCTTGATTTCTTGGGAAGGTTAAAATATCGATGTCCATTCCGTAATTTCCCATTTGTAATTCTGTGCTTCTGATTAAATACATTGGTAGTCGTGGCAATTTGGCTTCACCTTGAACTGCCCAAGATTTGGTCGGCCTCAATGAATAAATGACCCGGCAAGTTTAATGGCGGTCGCGTCGAAAATCTTCTTCGAATTTATTTATTCCTTGATTGAGGTTAAGTGGCTTTTCGTCGAGGAAGAAATGCTTCGTGATTTTTATCGTGACTTTAACTTAAAAAGAGTTAGGTAACGAAAGAGATATTTATGAACCTTTTTTTTCATTTTAAGCAATTTAAAAATGTCTTCTCTTTAAGAATATAATGTCTAAATTTAGCTTGACAGTGTTACAACTTGTTTTTTTTTTATTCATAGAACTTTCAATAATCGTGGTTCTGGTTGAGACCTGTCCATTATTATATTTGGTACCACAGGTTAAAAAAAATAAGAAAAGTTGTAATGTCGTTTACGGAAAGAAAAGGATAATACAGTTGTATTTTAAAATAACATTTTTCACTAACCAACCAAAGGGAAATACAATTATCGAAAGAAAATTAATGTACATGGATAGTGAATAGTCCGTTAATTCTTTTGTCATCTATTTTATATACATATGAGAACGGTCAATTCGTTCCTTGTCGTTTCGTTCGTGTCCGTCTTTTAGGAAGTCAAAAAAAATACTGCTTAGCGGCAAGCTAGTCACGTACGCCCTCGTTCCATTTCTCTCTTAATTTTTTTATTCTTGTCAAGTGTCTGTCTTAGTCTACTCTATGTCTAGTCGTTGTAGGTCTTATGTCCCGTCAAAGAGGTTGCACGCCACGACAGATAGTTTAAAGAACCTGAACACTGTATGTATTTGGATTGTAATCACTTTGTATTTTCAGCATTACCTGGAGCCCCCACTGAAGTTAGACCTTCCGAAGTTACAGCGACCGCAGTTCGCCTGTCATGGACATATAACGGCCCAGAAGAACCTCAGTACTATGTCATACAGTACAAACCTAAAAACGCTCATCAGGTAAGAAGACTGAATAAATTAATGCTTCGATGATTCTATAATAGGAGCGGACTCCATGAACGTGAAATTAATTTTCGGATAGCTTTATTTATCTATTCAAACAAGTCGTCTTAGTTCACCGGAAACATTACTTTCCGATTTGCTATTTCGAATTAATACAAGCGTTACTCGTTAAAATAGATTACAAATGGTCCGTATACAAAGTATAGTTTGCATTTATTTGGGTTATATCTATTCTACATTACGCTATTTAGCTTTGTCTCTCGCCTCCCAAAAAAATATTCGTATATTGTTTGACGTGTGAGAAGATCTTACTTTTGGAGATCGTTCTAGATCTTCTAGATAATTTCACTACTGTCAAAAATCAATCAGCTGTTGTGTTGATTGGTTTTATTAGACCAGCTACGTGGCAATCATTTTAGATACCTAAATTATAATAAAAATGGCAATCAAACAACAACACAGACTTTCAACTTGTGAAGTTCACTGGGTGCGCTATTTATTACGCCAGAGCTTCATGTTAGAAATGAATAATTCAAAAACCTAACAACTCAATTATCCCCCAAAAAGTTAATACGAAAGAAATATATAATTTTATTGTGGATTTAAAATATAAGATTCGATTAAAACATTAATGATTCATTCTAAAACATTCAGAATTAATCTAAGCAATCCAAGTCCCGGGAGTCCTAGCGATTTGCGAAACGAGACAGAGACGGGCTTCAAATAATCCAACTCATTTATTTTATTTCATTTTGTAAAATAAACTTACGGAGTTACTTCTTAAAGAAGCTTCTTCTGTCTAATTAGTGTAGTCAATAGTGCTGTGGGGGTTATCATAGAATCCTATTTCTTTTGTGTTATTTAGTTTAATGACTGTATTTTTTAAATGTGCAAACAATGAGGAGTTATTTTTATATTAAGATGCTATTCAGTTAGGCCTATATCTGGTTCGCTCGGAGATATTAAAAGTATTTGTATTATTTCATAACATTTTTGCAAAGGTATTTTTGCAAAGGCCTTATTTGAAAAAAACCAAAGTTTTCTTACATTAAATGAGTTGACGAGTACACTGTCCACTCACCATTAAATGGTAATCTGAACTTATAGAAAATATAATGTTACTGCCGCAGTCCATCTTGAGGTCTATGGCTTCAATTAGAATCTTTGAGTACAGAACGCGGTGTATGCTTCGCGACAGAAATCATAGTGTGCGTAATTACTGGTGGGAAGGCCACACGTGAGTCTTCACGGGTAGGTACCACCACCCTGCCTATTTCTGCCGTGAAGCAGTAATTGCGTTTCGGTTTGAAGGGCAGGGCAGCCGTTGTACTGTTAAAAGTGAAATCTTACAACTCATGTCTCAAGATAGGTAGCGGCATTTACGTTATAGATGTCTATGGGCTCCGGTATCCACTTAACATCGGGTGGGCCGTGAGCTCGTACACACACCTAAGCAATAAAAAAAAGAAAAAAAAAGCAATAAGTAGGATAGTTAAGTAGAATACGTACGTATTGGGTTTACGTCCAAATTTGCCAGAAAGAAGCTTAATTAAAGAGATGATTTCGCTGAAGTTAAGGCAATGTGAAATTTACAACAAACGCTTATTATATCCTCCGAACAATAGCCGTAAACCTATGATATTTCTATTTTTATTTTTTTTTGCTTAGATGGGTGGACGAGCTCACAGCCCACCTGGTGTTAAGTGGTTACTGAAGCCCATAGACATCTACAACATAAATGCGCCACCTACCTTGAGATATAAGTTCTAAGATCTCAGTATAGTTACAACGGCTGCCTTACCCTTCAGACCGAAACGGATTACTGCTTCACGGCAGAAATAGGCAGGGCGGTGGTACCTACCCGCGCGGACTCACAAGAGGTCCTACCACCAGTAAAGTACCGAATCTTTTGTGCTGGTTATTTTGAATTGTACATTTTTGTATTTTCATTGTAGGCCTTCAGCGAGATATCTGGAGTGATCACCCAATACTACTCCGTTACGAATCTATCGCCTTACACTGAATACGAGATGTACGTCATTGCGGTCAACAACATCGGCAGGGGACCTCCGTCTTCACCGGCGGTCATCAGTACCGGAGAAACAGGTATGACGAATAATTCAATATCGATTGTTCTGCTGTGAACTTAAGGACGCTTTTCGATTGCTATCAACCACAACCATGGTACCTTCGACTGATATAATATCGTGGGTACACTTTATGCAAAAGGCCTCGCAAATGGAACACGCATCAAGGTTTAAATTTTTTTTAAATATTCATGATCGTATTGGGCTCATAGTAAGCAATCTTTTTATTGACTTTGTTATTAGCAACGATCATAATTTGTCAAACTCAAATGCTATTTCAATGACCGAATGCATTGTACTGTCAATAAAATACCAACATTGACCTTTTACTGTGAAGGTTCTAGAAGGCGAAATAAAACAAAATTAACTTCATTATTAAAACAGGTAAAATAATTTAAATGAATTTTTAGTACCAATTACAATTAATCAACTGGTTTATAATACACGTTATTCTTGGTTGTTATAATTAAAAAGTTACGTACAAATTTCTTTCGGTCAAAATAGATTCAGTCTCACTTCATTTTATACAGTAGCAGTAGCGTAGTTCTGTTTGTGGGAATAGCCAGAAACAGAACGTCTTTTTATCTTAAAACATCTTCCGAAGCCCTTGTTCCAAAATAAATATATTCATATTGGTATAGCGTCCAGGAAATACCGTCACGGATTCAATTTAATTTAATTAAAACCCTGAATAATTGCCTTTCGTTTATTCGAACGCAAATGACAATAATGAAGCTGATTCATTGGGTAATATTGAGCAAAGTTTTGGG
Source organism: Bombyx mandarina (assembly GCF_003987935.1). The sequence continues at coordinate 2,276,813 of NW_021011498.1, read as the reverse complement.
ATCGCTTTGAATTGTTGATTAAATTTCAAAGTTCAGTCTACAAAGGTGAAATTTGAAAACGATAGAGCTACGTTAATTCTTTTAAGGGATCGAAGAACTGTCATAGTTTTAAAATTATTTTTAACCTTGTAAAGAACAGACAGAGCATGAAGATTGTTCACACGAAATATTTTTAAGCGCTGTCTAATTATAAAATAAAGAAACCATTTTTATTGCTAAGATCTCTATGAAGAACTAAATCATCGTACCAATTGTAAGAAACATTGTAAGAAGAGATAAAACTTAATAACAATGTGATACCTGAGAAATACATACTTATTTAAAAAACCAAACCAAATTTTCTGTAAATTATTACGAATTAAATTATAAGATTTATTTTTTTATTATTTAAAAGGGTTAATGTTTAAATTAATTAATTATAATTGGTACGATGAAAACTATGAAAAACAATATCAGCTAAGGCACAGATCTGTTCGCTTAGTGCGAGTTTTTAACGTTCTCGATAGCGTAAAAGTTAAATCAAATTTGTATGGATTTTGAACGTTTGCCTACGTTTGCCGCTAGGGGCGCTGTTCCGTCTACATACAAGTTTGAGTTACTTTTACGCTATCGACAACGTTAAAACAACTCACACACTAAGCGCACCGATATACAATGTACATACATATGTACGTATTCGCTGCTTAACGTTCAGGCTAATGGAGTGGAAAACTTGTTCCGAACTCAAATTAAACTGCTTTTTAAGTTAAAATTCGTTTCGGAATTGAATATGATAGACCATAATAACAATATTTTAGTCAAAAAAAAATTTGAGGAATTAGAATCGAAGCCGTAAAATTTTATTAATTCAAAATTATGTTCACAAATCTTTGGCCAAACTTAAATTTGTAAAGTAAGTTGACTTACCTTTTAAGTAAAATTGTATTCCATTAGGAAAACGCAATAAAATAGCTTTTATTAAAAAAAAGGTTTTGTTATAAGTTATATACAGAAGAACAGTCTATTTGAAATGCCAATAAAACCTTACGCCGCCATACGAACACGTCAACCACCGATTTTACATCAACTCAATTCCGGAACAGTAAAATCCACATGAAGTATCAACAATAAAAACATATCCGCTCCGCATACATACACGAACATCGCTTTATTTTCGTTTCATTTCTCTTTACCGCTTCCGATTATCTATTAATTTCTGGATGGTTTCGTTTCTGAGTTTTTGAGGTTCGTTTTTTTTTTTACGATTTTTCATGACTGCTCTTTGTCGCGATTGTCGACGTTCGCGGACGATACGTGTAAGTTTCGTTGTGTGTCTCTTGTTTTACTGTTTTTTATTTTGTTTGCACAGTTTTTTTGTTTTTTTGTTCCTTTGTAGAACTCGGTTCGAGTGTAGACGGTTTTCTTCTTAACGATTCTAATTGTTGGAATGTCTTCAATTGAATCTAAATAGGTTGTAGACAGATGCGGAAATTAGGTACTAACCAAATTTAAATGAAAAAGATAATACATTAAATCGCATCACTAAAGACTTTTTGATAATTTAAAATTTCGTGAACCAGCCAATTCAACGCGAGGAGAGTTCGTGATACAAATAGACACATTACTTGTATAATACATTTTATCTATTTTTTCATTATCAGATAACTTGTCGTCTCAATAGCTGCTTAACTAAAACAACTGACAAAGAGTAGGGAAACGGTACTCTGAGCTCGTCAAACCATCAAAGCATAAAAAAAAAGTTTGACTTTGCCAGTTTAGATATAGATTTCACAAGGCAAAATAATTAACATTCGGATGATCACGGTCTTGAAGACACGCGGGGCGTATATAAATCTTAGCCCGTATATACCGGTATCCGAAATAAACACACTAAAATGTCATGAAGCGAGAACGAGAAAGAAGTGTAAGCAACACTTCTTTTAAATTCGAATTATGCTAGTATTTATTACCAATTCTGCTTCGTTATCAGTCTGTTCGTTCGTAAAGTAATAGGCATAAAGTCCAAAATAAAAACACGTACCGAAATAATAATAAAAACAATTGCAATTCGATTTCGTGTAGGTACTTGGGCAAATTATAAACCGTCTATATTACGTATACTGAGGTAGCTAATAGATTTAGTGTGTGTTTTGTTTTATTTCATCATGCACCATTTCGTTCTAGCCGTGTTATAGGATAATAATAAATGTGGATACTTTTAATGAGTCTAATGAGTACTTTATGATCGTTTAAAATATTTAATTAAAAATAATAATTAAATGTACGTTTTTTTTTTACTATTTACAGTGGATTCTGTATATGGAGGCGCCAGTGAGTATACTTAAGTATAATTATAGATTTTTATTACCATTATTACACTTTAGAAGGTAAAACCATTTATTATAAACATTACTTTTCATTACTGCACATGTCTGGGTGATCCTACCAGGTGGCTTATGAAATCGGTCTCCCATCTGTGACAACTAAAAAGCTATCACAATTATTCAAATTTTAAACTAAAGTACAAAGTTTCTAGTTTAACTTGACGTTTTACCATGAGTGTACATATAATTGCACACAATATAAGTAAAGGGCAATAGTATGGTTGTTTGCCATAAACAAGTCATTACGGATCCTCCCGATCCATTAACGGTGCTTTTAGGTACCTCAAGCACCGGTCACCGTCCTCGCCGAACCCGTCGCTAGCGACGAAGGGCTCGACGGGTAAGTTGACCCATAGACACAGCCCACTGAGTTTCTTGCCGGATCTTCTCAGTGGGTCGCGTTTCCGATCCGGTGGTAGATTCTGCGATGCAACAATCAATATCTTAGGATGTTTCCAGTTGACTGAGATGTCTACGGGACAGAATTGCACAAATCGCATTATGTTTATTGTAATATACGACTATTTGACTCTACTTGAGGAAATATTAAATATTATTATAATATAAAGTGAAGGAAGATTGTTTGTTCATTCTCTGTGCACCGTTAATCCAGTTGACTTGAAACATCATATTATTATAGCTACGTTCACAAATGTAAAATGTGTATAATATGCCGTGTGTAGAATTTTAACAGATGAAAAGTTCATTGGCTTATCATAAAAGTAACTTTCAAATTTGAACAATCGTACGGTCGTTTTTCTTCTCGAAATTTCGACGAGTATGATACGCAAGAGAAACATTGAGATACACACAAAACAGAATAATTGGTTCGCTGCTGTATCCCGGCACGCATACATTCCGCTCTTGCGTAATGTCAAAGCTATCGCGTCTAATTTCCCGCAAAATGTAATATTATTAAATTCAGCTTCTAAGCCGTGTCTCGGATTACCGACGTGTCACAAGAAGCTTGCTGAAAAATTACATGTTGATGAAAATGAGAATTTGCTAACGTGACAGGTTTATGTTAAAAGGAAGCAGTATAAATACGATTACGTTATTACTTTTAAGCTTAAGATGTACTAAGTAGTCTTGAGATCGTAAAATAGAAAGAATTTAGGTGAATACCTGATAGGTTGTTGTTGTTTATGAAATACATACATTGCTGTTTCATCAGCGCTAAATATGTAATTCGTAAATGATGAAAACGTGTTTTATGGGAATAATAGTTAATGTCCTGATTCAGAAAGTATCTTACTGTAGAGAATCAGTAATTCAGTTCGTCTGGGGATCCGTTAGTAAATTCCTGTGAAAAATTTGATAAACTGATAAACATAATTTTACGTTCATAGCATCTTCTCAGCACCTACCTCTTTTCGTGGCCCCCCTCTTACTACACATCCGACCCAGGCGTTGGGGCAACGCAAACCCGCCGTCGCCCTATACATGTCCTATTTTTTTTTTCTTTTTCTCTTCCTAAGCTGGTAACCTCTCGGCTCTGATCCTCCTGATCCTCTCACGTTGCTTTTAGGCACCCCAAGCACCAGTCACCGTTCTCAACGACTCGTCGTATAGATTAGGTCGAATAGGTAGATTCAGCGAAGTTCCGTTCTTAATTACTAAGGCTAGTGTTAGTAGTCTCTCTGAGGTTGAGCCCCGTGAACTCACCTACCAGTCCGCGCGCAGTTGTAGTAGCTTCTTCGGTTACCAACGAGTAGGGAGAGGAAAAAAAAGCCTACAACAACAACTAGCAAGATTTTTATTAATTAAATTGCATATTAGTACTCAATGACTGACTTAAGCTACAATTTGTGACGTCATTAATACTACGTTCAATCTTCATGACGATTATAATATAAATTTAAATTCGTGCGTATCAAATTAGTAGGCAGCGGCTTTGCTCTGCCCCTGGCATTGCTGAAGTCCATGGGCGACGGTAACCACTCACCATCAGGTGGGCCGTAAGCTCGTCTGCCTACAAGGGCAATTAAAAAAAAAATCGGTTATTTCAATACACAAAAAATATTTTTACTACTTGAATTTTCTAAACCGTCGATCAGAAACTAAAAGTCTCACTGATACATTATTAATTTTCTCGAACAAAAAAGAAACTTCAATATCGTTAGGTTGCCAATAAAGAAAGGGGAAGTTCGAAAGGCCGGCGACCCGTGATTTTTCACGAGATTATAATATTTTAATATCGCATCGCACCCTAAAACTTATTGTTTCGGCTTTCCTTTTGTTTTTCGGAACGAAGCGAAGGGATTTTTCATTGAGCAACGCCCTTTATAGCTGTAGATCTTGTTAGCATCAGCCATTGTACAACCGACTGCAAACTTGTCCCGTTTGTATATATATAATATTATTTTTTTCTATCGCAACGTAATTGAGATGAGCCGACTTGCTTCTTAATTTGACACTGCGGTTTCATAACATTACTTCGGTAATGCTTCCTTAAATGAATTCCGCGAGGGGAAAACCTTAAGCTGAGTTTTCACGAGTTTCGTTATTATATACAGTTTTATTCAGTCTTGGGTTTATTACGACAACGACGATTTGAATAAAGTCGGTCCTTTTAAATTTCTGTTCTGCTTGTAAAGAATTTTAGAATTTGTATACCTTGGTAGGAGAGTGTTATGACTACAATTGGAGTTTGTGATAGGACTAAGCTTATTGAAGAATCCGGATATGATTGTGTCTGGATCAAATAGTCGATGTTTTGAATTTTTGTCTGTGTTAGTTTGATTTCGTATTTGCTCGTTTTTGAAACTTAAACTCTGTTTACTGCGAGTTTTTTAATGAAATATTTAAAGTTGTTTGTTGAATGTAAAGATAGATATCTAAGTTACAATTTTGAGGACGAGACTTATTTAAAAAGCCATTATAAAAATGTAAAAAAAAACTACCCACCAATCTGTTAAAAAAAATTTAATTCGTTCTTCTGCTGCGTTGAGATTAGTCAAGAATTTGGCTTTAAAAAGCTTTTATGATTCGACTTTAAAAAAATTGGCACTTGTGTTAGCTTGGTGCGAAAGCGAATATTTAGGCGAACGAAACTGCGGAATATACTTTGTATTTTTATACAACTATTAACGTTAGGCTTCCTCGTGACTTAATATCTTTCATAGGTTTTGCTCCCTTAATCTTTATTGGTTTAGCGTGGAGCTTCGTCGGTCTTATTACATTTTCTATGTTAAAGGAAAAATATATGATTGAAATACAATATCGTATCGTTTCTTTTAGATACCATGCGTGATTTGTGATATCCAAATAAATAAAAAACTCGTAAATAATTATAAGCGAAATTATTTTTTTAGTTATAGGAAACAATTATTGTGTTTAAGAAAAGATAAACATTTGCTTTAAGAAAATAAAATACATCTAACCAATACGTTGTCATACAAAAGCGTGTTCAAATTCTCGGTTGATCCAAGAAAGAGAAATGATCCTATGTCAATACTCGCTAATAAATTTAAGGGCTTACATCTCGCAACTTTGTTAGCCGATTTCAATTATCTCTTTTAAACTCTCTAGTCTTATATTTAACTAGCGACCCGCCCTCGCTTCGCTTCGGAAACATTAAAACACACATGAAACCAAAAAAATAAAATAATTTTTTTTTTTAAAAGTATCCTATGTTCATCAGGGACATTGTCAGCTTCTAATGGAAAAAGAATTTTTCAAATCGGTCCAGTAGTTTCGGAGCCTATTCGAAACAAACAAACAAACAAATCTTTCCTCTTTATAATATTAGTATAGATTGTATTTGTTTTTGCTCACTAAGCCTTTTTCGTTTTATTGCCGCGATCTAAGCCAACTATAATTTTATAGTCAACGTCAATAGCAAAACTGAAACTAGATTATAACATATTTCTTTTAGGCTCGGGTTTATTTCGTTAATTTTATTATTTACCGTCGATATTGCAAACTGTTTTGAATCGAGTGCACATTGATCGCCTGATTCAACCTTTTCTTCTTATTCTTCAAACCGTGTCCACCCAATGCTGATTGTAGGTCTCTACATATTTTTGTTGCAAATTAAACCTTATTCGTTTCTAAATAAAGCACACATTTCGTTCAAAGAGCCCGGTTCAGCGCCGAAGAATGTTCAAGTCCGTCCACTCAGCTCCAGCACGATGGTGATACAATGGGAAGAACCGGAGACGCCTAACGGTCAAGTCACCGTAAGTTTCTCTACAAAAATGTTTCCAATTGAAATGATATATGAATGAATGAATGATGAATGAATGATGAATGAATGATGAATGAATGATGAATGAATATATGAATGAAATATGAATAAATATTTGGTATTAATTAACATAATGATTGGAAGATCTTGAAAAATCTACGTAGATATAAAATAAACAAATATTACTGGTGGTACGCCCCGTATTGTGAGCCTACACGGGTAGGTACCACCACCCTGCTTAGTTCTACCGTGAAGCAGTAATGTGTTTCGATGTGGAGAATGACACAGCAAACTGAGACTTAGAACTCAAGCCGCAGGACGGGTTTTGCTACTTACGTTGTTGATGTCGATGGGCTCCATTAACTACTCACACCAGGCGTAACCCCCCCCCCCCCCCCGCCCATCGAAGCAATAAATAAAAATAGTTTAACGCGAAAATTTATCAGAAGTCATTAAAAAATAATATTACTTTTGACACTTTTGTGAAGTCATCATAAAAGCCTATTCAGAGGCCATTTACAGAATTATTTATGTAATTAAAAGTACTTTTACTATTTAATCTCGGACGTATTCTTTAAGCTCAGTTTTTTTTTTGTGAGTTTCATCTAGAATACTATCCGTGGGTGTCATTAATGCGACTAAGGGATTTCTGGAGAATAGACAGTAACGTTCTCTAAGTGTCATACCAGTCGCATTGCAAACAGCATCAACTGGTGATAGGGCTTAAACTTGCACGAGTGGGTTCCATAAACCTGTCTATTTCTACCTGGCTACATCTTCAGGCTTGCTGAGTGAGACATGACTGAAGGTGGGTGGTAGAATTCGTGTTGATGTCTATGGCCCCCAGTAACCGCTTGACATTAGACTGGCCGTCCTTGGTCCATATACACAGCAGAGACAAAAAATATTTCAATAGTAACTTTAAAAAAATTATTTAACCTTAAATTAAAACAAATGATGACATTATTTAACAGGGCTACAAGATATTTTACACTACGGATCCATCGCAACCTTTACAGTCTTGGCACTCTCATATGGTAAGTATCTTACTGATCTCTTTTTGCAAAAGTAATGCTAAGATAAGTACATATCTATGTAATCTATGTAATCGTGTATAATCTTATTACCCCATATAAAAGAGACAAACAGAAGAATAAAACGTAGTAGATGAAAATATAAATTCCATTAATCTAACAAAACTTAACCTATTTAGACATTTACCAAAATATTCGTTAATAGTCAATAACAACAACAATAGTCAGTGCTCGATTAGATTTGCGTTCGAATTCAGTATTTCTGTTATAGATATTTGATATTCGGAATGAAGAATTTAAAAGGTATATTTACCAAACGAATCATTTTTGTTCAAAATATACAGTAGTATTTACAAAACCCCACAAAGAGTGATAGGACTAGATTCTATTCAGTACCGTATTGAATACAGATGGACAACAGTCACTTGACAACGATAAGTGAGCTAACCCCACACACGGTGTACACGATAAGAGTGCAAGCGTATACATCCGTTGGACCGGGTCCGATATCTGCTCCAGTTCAAGTGAAAACCCAACAAGGTAAGCGAAAACACACTGAAACAGTCTTCATTGCATTAAAAATTAAAGGTCCTGAATACAAATTCTCGGGAGATGTGATGATAATCATAACACTTCTCCCTTGAGGCACAACTTTCCTATAATCAATGTTAAAAGATGAGGTCGAAGACCCAATTGCACAACAACCGTTCTGCACGTCAAGCACGAAAAACTACCGATACGAAAACGGATCATTACATTAAATGGTAGTACTTGATAGCCAGCCTTTGAGTCGAATTCATTGAATCATCATTCATTTGAATGAATTGAGACGTTACCGTATATCAAAACAATCTTCGTACTGCTGAAATTAATTCTTTTTACGGACGGTAAGGGCGCTGGTTAAATGCTATACATTTTTTCTCAATAGCGATACGAACACTTTTTCGATAATCGTTCGTGTTCGCCCCTCTGCTCTGCTCTGCTCCTTCGAATCGGAACATCTTAACAAATATTTATGCCAGATTAGTTAATAATCTGCACGGTTGTGAACATATTTTTGACTGGATCCTTCATTTAAAAACAATAATCTAAAAAGGTTTTTATAGATTGTTTTTTTTTTTCGCATCAAGGAGTACCGTCGCAGCCATCAAACCTCGTTGCCACGGAAGCTGGTGAAACATCTGTGACTCTGTCGTGGAAACGACCAGCTCACGCCGGCGACAACATCGTCTCTTACGAACTCTATTGGAACGATACGTACGCTAAGGAGCATCATAAAAAGTAAATATCCACACATTTCAACTTCGATCAACAATTTGTTGATCGAAGCATTTTAATAAGATATCTTTGAGACCTCTCCTTATTATAGACGCAATTTCAAATATTCATAATATCACATTTACAAATGGTACATATAAAATTTATATTACAATGTTACTGAGAGTATTTTGGATAAAACTAAACGATAAATAAATACTACTACTTACAAGGCTCAATTTTTTTAAATAGATTTGAGTTTGTAAAGCACTTTAATGATAATATGCCCGTAGAAAAAAATTGTAATTTACAAAATATTTTGACTTATCACGATTATTCTTTGATTTGCCTATCTGAAATTTGGAAACCAATTGCAAATTACTATTGAAAATACGTAAATAATACCTAAACATAAATACATATGTACGTCCGGTTTTAGTGAGTTTATATTCTATGAAGCCGCAATACATATGACGGCAACTGTATATATATGCCTTCGGCATACGTGTTTGTAAGCGGGTTTTGTATTATTTAGACATCGGCAATGCTAAAAGCACAGCCTGCTAACTTAGGCTTAGTATTTTTCCCAGATTTTTGTATGTAAAGAAATGACCGTAATTATCATTTCCGAACCAGACGCATCCCGATTACGGAGACATACACCTTGAACGGTCTTTATCCGAATACGTTGTACTACATCTGGCTAGCGGCGAGGTCTCAGCGAGGGGAAGGCGCCACCACACCCGCCATAGCCGTCAGAACCAAACAGTATGGTACGTGGGAACAAAGTGCGGTAATGAAGGAGTGTACGTGTCTTGTGCGAGTTATGTAGACAGCGCTATCGAGAACGATCCATGGAACATAAATAACCAATCGCGAATTGGGATTGAAATTAATAATGAACTCACCGTACAATCAAAAATTCACTCGAATAACAATTACGAAATTAAACAATAATCAGAAAGTACTCGCCGAACGAATTGGCTTCTTGAACCCTTTTACCGTAACGAAATATTCAGGGAACAATTTGTAAGGAATGCTTTTAAGTAATCTAACTTTACGTTTCGCATCGAAGTTCAAATTTTCGTGTATTTCTTATCATTTAGTCGGACAGATTTGTGTATTTATAAAGAGGGGATCATTCTCGGGTAAGCGCTTTGAAAAGATGTGAGAGTGATTGAATTATGTTGTGAGTATTCCAGGTAACTCCAATGTAATATTTCACATAAGAGCACCTGCCCGGCACGCTGCCAGTAATTCAAGCACCAGCACCAGTTTTATATCACAATAAGTGTTTCGTATTCGTTAACTTATCGAACGGGCAAAGTATTCGCAAACGTCATCCCTTGACATTTCCGTCAATACGACTTGCGCGTACAGTGCCTCAGTAGGAGCTTCATGTTGTATGTAGGTCAGTTTAAAAAGGGTCACCCTTAAAAGTTTTTTTTTAACTTAACATATAGTGCTAACGACACGAAGTGCTAACTACGGTCGTATCCTTTGATCTAGGGTTCGATTACTTCCAGATAGATATAGAAAGTAATCTTCGTGTTATTAGCAAAGAAAATAATAGTATTCTTCGGCAGGAAAAAGCGTGACGGATGAGAAATAAAGGATGTATGGGCGAGCGGATTCTACACGACACTTTTACTCATAGAAATATCAATGTGCATGCTCGATTGTTTACCTTGACGACTCGCTCGTTTTCTGATTATGTTTGAGCACCATTTATTTTTTCAATCGCATTCAGTGATTGCATCGGAGCCAGAATAGGAATTCGCGTAACCGACGTGACGACCGTCGCGAGTTTGAGTTTCAGGTGACGGGTCGCGGATGGTATTCTCCCGAGGGGGGGCGCGTTTCATGTAGCCATTGATGAGCTTGTTTAGTTCCCGGGGCGCCGCCGATGAACGTGACCGCGGTGCCGATCTCGCCGACTGCCGTGCGCGTGTCATGGCAGCCGCCACCCGCCGAGCGCGCCAATGGGAGAATCGCGTACTACAAGCTACTATGCGTCGAGTCCGGCAGGGGAGATTCGGAGGCTTCCATCTTGAAACTCAAACAGAACCAAACGTCTGTNCATTGATGAGCTTGTTTAGTTCCCGGGGCGCCGCCGATGAACGTGACCGCGGTGCCGATCTCGCCGACTGCCGTGCGCGTGTCATGGCAGCCGCCACCCGCCGAGCGCGCCAATGGGAGAATCGCGTACTACAAGCTACTATGCGTCGAGTCCGGCAGGGGAGATTCGGAGGCTTCCATCTTGAAACTCAAACAGAACCAAACGTCTGTCGTTTTGGATGAATTGAGACGTTGGACGGAATATCGCATCTGGGTGCTGGCGGGTACCAGCGTGGGCGACGGACCCGCCTCCTACCCTGTCACTGTACGCACGCATGAAGACGGTACGTGTCTACTAACTCATTCGTTGATCTAACATCTCATTCGTTAACCATCACGTTCAATTTCATGTTTGTCTCCGTTATAAATAAATTCAATTTCTAACGAATCAGGCCCACGCAGTCCATCCTAAACAATAATTATAAGTATAGTAGACTACATATAAAATTATACATTTATACAAGAAACACCACTATGTTTCTTCATATTTATAATAAAACAAGCTACGTGTTCCTGAATTTAAAATAAGAAATCATAAAATTGAACGTCAAAAAGCCAAAATCATGATAAATTGATCAATCATTTAATTATATTTTACATTAACAAAGTTCTTTGGCTACGCTATATCAGAGGAGTTATAACAAGTTCATAACTTTAAATTTACTCCGAATTAGCTATGAATTATTAAAATAAATTTCCTCTTTATAACTTTATTAGTTCAATCCTCTGATGTTTCGACTGTTTAAATTGTCTTAATTTACATTGATCTTAATGGATTTAAATAATACAAATTTTATCATACTTGTACTAACATAAGTTAAATTGACTGATGTCTTAGTAATTTCATTCGCAGCCTTTTGTTTGAGTTTGAAAAGTAATCATATTTCGTGAATGACATTACTAACTATAATAAATGTACGACTTAAGCAGATCGCACAGAATATTCACATGATAAAGTTTCACGTCAATTTGCGTTCTGTTTTGGTCAATTTTTAATAATAACAAGGCAACTGTGGGAGGCCGGTGGTGGTGGTGGTGAAAATATTTAATTTCATTTTTCATGTCATGCTAGCGATGTGCGGACACGGAAAACCAAAAGATACTAATGTCATTTTTTTTCTTCTGTTCCTTTTATGAGCATATAGCGGGATTCTAATGGAGGTCAATTCTCGTAACAAAAGTTTTACTATGCTTGCCGATTAATGTTACTCTGTAATCATTACACTGGTTATCATTATTGTTTTCACTGTTGTAATGTTGCTGCTGTACGTTGCAGCACAATGTTTCCACTCACTGTCACATGTAATGATTTTGTGTAATAACGCGTATCATTGAATCGTCACATTCTCAAATTAAGATGGCACTCACTGAAATGCAAAACGTTTATATATTTGCACTTGACATAGTGTCGACGGCACTGTTTATATTCACTTTTGGCGCACAGTTGTTCAGTATTTAGCGATGAACACAGTTTTGCATGCTTTCTTTAACGACACAGCACCGTTTTGTTCGGTTGATTTCACTGAGCACCGGATAGGTTCAAGAGCTGCCGTACGCAATCGTTATTATTATTAAATTGCGTTAGGCAAAACACTGCACTTTTAGGATGCACTCAGCACATAGCGACGACACGAGGTGAGAGAACGAGTGCGAGACACATGACGCTGCGGCCGGCGGATCGCTCGACGCGATCACCGCCGCTTTCCGACGCAAATAACCGCAGCAGCAAAAGCGCCGGTATTTGCTCGTAAAGCTTTTGACCGTCGAGCGACCGTCGGTCGTGAGGTTCGACACGCACCACGGCCCGAGCGCCGCATTTGAATACCAATACCGTCCACACCACACGCGCGCATGCTACTAAACTACTCACCGACTACTTCTCTACTCACTATACTATCTGACTACTATTCTTATAGCGGGAATGACAGGCCGAAGCACAGTCCCGAGGATCCACTAAATTAAAAAAAAAAACAAGTATTTCAATTGGCCTTTCGGATCTGAAGGATTAGATCCTTGACCATCTTCGCCTGCTCAATTGCACAGCTCAGTTACATAGACTACGCGCTATTTCTATCTCTATCTCTGTCTCTCTATCTATTTGACTTGCTCTTGTGCTACGATTTCTTGCAAGTAGCAACTTCATTCTCGCATCTCTTCCTTCTTCTGTATTTTCTGTCAGACTATCGTCGTGCATGCACACTAGATATTGTTACAATACAAAAAAAACTATATTGCCTAAAGTTCGCATTGCCGTATAAATGAACGGGCGGGCCTCAGAGAACGCAAAGAGACAAACGATCGTCAAACACTTTTAAGTATATTTTTTAAATAAAACAACTGTACATTTTAGAAGAGCACAATCAGCGGACACTGACACTGTCACAAATATCACAGAGGATACACGAGGTACGAGTAAGGCACACACACAGAAGCAACGAAGGGCGCACATTGACAAGTTTCACACAAATGAAGCACACATACATAGACTGGCGCCATCGTCGCGTTAATCAATACATGTGCGTGTGAGTGACTTCTCTACACCGAGGGACAAGAAATGGTTACATCGAGCTGTTTTGTCTTTTTCTACACATACTTAATGCCAAAAATTATATAACGTGTATCGCAAAACACACTTTATTCTGGCGTAGGAAAACTCATTTCCGTTTTGCACAGCAAATCTAAAGAAAAAGGCAATGCACGCAAACTGAACGAGGCCGCCGTCCAAAGCGGCTTAAACCGAACGCGTCTTCAAAAGACCAGAAAATATTACGTGGAAGTAAAATAAGAGTGCCCCCCTATTTGCCGACAAGCGTTCTACTCGTAATCTCTCACTTAGTAGTTCCGTTCGCCCTGCAATGTTCGCACAATTTGTCTTAAATGTATTTGAATGCGTTTTTCTCTTTTTTTCTCTCGTCACTGACTTTGTATGGGCCGCTGGTAACCCGTACAGCTATAAGGAGTGAGTATAAATTATTATAGTGCTTGTATTGTGTATTTGTGCTTGTGCCTATGCTTCTATATAGATGTCTTCCTAGTAACTCAATCTGTATACGAGCAGACTGCAAGCGGTGACCTTTTCGCGGCATGTCTTTGTAGACACTGTAATTGACTTGGTGTGTACTTTTCTGAGCCTAAATCGACCAAAGTCCCGAGTCTTATCCAAAGCATGGCCCCTTGCAGTGTGTAATACAAATTATTAGTTAGCAATGCGGCTTATTGATTATTTTAGACACTAACTAAATGTGACTCTTTAGCTTGACGATTTTAGTTAAACTAAATGATGTGGATTGGAAGGTAATGGATTTTTATTTGGTTATGGTGTTGTGAAAGGGCGTAAATGAAAATGTCTCAGTGTGTGTTGGTATTCAAATGCCCGATCGAGATGCTGAAGGCGTGTTTAGACACTCGCCACGACCGAAATACTCTATCAGCATCGAAGACGGCGACTACCGACCGCACGGTTAAATTATTACGTTTGCATCGCTTCCCGAAAACCTATTGACGCGGACGCTTCTAATTTAGTTCCCTGAAAGTTGCTTTAGATAGTTCTCGAGCACGTTTCCCGTAGATGCTGATAGGGCATTTTAGGTCCACTACAAAGGAGTCCGGTCCAATCTTCTTAACATAATACTTGTATTTATACAGTGCCTGGTGAACCACAAGACGTCAAGGTGACAGCCATCAACTCAACCTCTATCCATGTTACGTGGAAGCCGCCACATGATAAAGATAAAAACGGAATCATCAGGGGCTATCATGTTCACGTCCAAGAAGTTAGAGAAGAAGTAAGAACGAATGAACGAATTAATTATAAAATACACAAAATGATCAGAAGAGTTTTTTGTAATAAAAAATGCATTTACAGGGGAAAGGTCTTCTCAACGACCCCATGCGTTTCAATGTAATGGATGACACGACATTGGAACTGAACGTTTCTGGCCTCCAACCAGACACACGGTACAATGTTCAGGTAGCTGCACTGACAAGGAAAGGAGACGGCGACCGGAGTCCACCAGTATCTGTCAAAACCCCTGGCGGAGTGCCAAACAGACCGACCGTTAGTCTAAAGTAAGTAACAAATAAACATTCTTTATGATTTTACGCAACTTTATGCTTCACATATTCGCATATAATTGAAAAAAGCTAAAAAAAATGTTTCTTTCATATTTGTAGAATCCTGGAACGCGAACCAATAGTTTCTATCGAATTAGATTGGGCGAGACCTACACAGACATACGGAGACTTACTTGGATATCGATTACGATTCGGAATTAAAGATCAGCCGTTAGAGGAAATCAATTTCCCTGGTACCAAAGTGACGTCACATAGAATAAGTGATTTAGAACGAGGAGTTCAGTATGAGTTTAGAATAGCAGGAACAAATCAAATAGGCGTCGGACAAGAAACTATAAAGTACATGTTGACTCCAGAAGGTGCTCCTAAGGGACCTCCAACTAATGTTACATATCATTTCCAAACTCCCGATATCATAAGTATAACCTGGGAACCCCCTGTAAGAGCGGACAGAAGTGGCCAAATTAAGAAATATGACGTCCAATTTTATAAAAGAGGAGATCAGTCGTCATTATTAGAAAAAACCACTAACCAAACGAAGGCCGTATTCACGGGTCTGGAAGAGGATGCACATTACGTATTTAAGGTTCGTGCGTATACTGATCAGGGGCCTGGACCCTACAGCAAAGATATGACTGCTCATACCGAAAGAGATATCGGAAGAGCACCCATGTCCGTCAAAGCTGTCGCCACCTCAGAGTCAAGCGTCGAAGTATGGTGGGAAACATTCCGTTCCAGAAAGAAGATAATAGGCTATGTCTTATTTTATACTATGACGCCGGTTGAAGATTTGGACGAATGGCAACAAAAGAGTATACATGTAACACATTCGGCTGATTTGGAAAATCTGGAAACGTTTGCGGAGTATGCTATAGCAGTGGCTGCTAAAACAGCGGACGGATTGGGAAGGCTGTCGGAAAAGGTTACTGTTAAAGTTAAACCAGAAGAAGTGCCTTTACACCTAAGAGCTCAGGACGTGTCTACACATTCTATGACTCTGTCCTGGTCATCCCCGCTACGATTAAACCCTGTTAGTTATAAAATCTCGTACAATGCCATCAAAGAGTTCGTAGACTCGCTCGGTATGACACAGACTCAAGAGATACCTAGAAAAGAAATTATTGTTAAGCATAATAGAACATCATTTTCTATCAACGACTTGTCGCCTTTTACGACTTACAATGTAAACGTAAGCGCCATACCGAATGACGATTCGTATCGGCCGCCTAAAAAGATTACAGTGACGACGCAAATGGCCGCACCTAAGCCGATGGTCAAACCAGACTTCTATGGTGTTGTCGAAAACGAAATACTCGTAATTCTACCTCAAGCTTCCGAGGAATACGGACCTATCTCCCATTATTATTTAGTCGTAGTACCTGATGATAAGTTGCACAATCACAAGAATCCGGATCAGTTCCTAACAGACGACCTAATCAAGAATAACATGAGAACGGACGATGAAAACGCTCCCTACATTGCAGCCAAATTTTTACAGAGAAACATTTTGTATACCTTTCACCTCGGCAACGACGAACTGTACGAAGGATTTTTGAATAGAAAATTGAACCTGAACAAAAGGTATCGAGTGTTTGTAAGAGCAGTAGTAGACACACCTCAGAAACACTTGTATACATCAAGTCCATTTTCGGAATATCTGTCTTTGGATATGCGAGAAGCTCCTCCGGGTGAGGAACCTAGCAGACCAGATCCCAAGGATATTAATGGCGATCCTGAAATTCGAATAGAAGAGAACAGGAAAGAGGCGGGCATGGTTTGGGTTGTCGGGCCGATAATAGCCGCCCTAATGCTTTCTCTTTGCTTAGTGGTGTTGTTCTTTGTAAAGCGGCGGCGTCAACCGTGCAAAACTCCCGATCAGGCGGCGGTCACCAGACCTTTGATGTCCGCCGATGTTGGTTTTGGTGCTCCATCTGACCCCGTGGAAATGAGACGATTAAACTTCCAGACACCCGCGATGATCTCTCATCCGCCTATTCCGATTTCTGAACTAGGCGAACACATTGATAGACTGAAAGCCAACGACAATATGAAATTCTCTCAAGAATATGAGAGTATCGAGCCAGGACAACAGTTTACTTGGGACCATTCTAACATGGAAGTTAACAAACCGAAGAATCGGTATGCTAATGTGATCGCGTACGACCACAGTCGAGTCATCCTTCAGCCCATCGATGGAATTCTAGGCAGTGATTACATTAATGCCAATTATTGCGACGGCTACCGCAAACATAACGCATACGTAGCTACTCAAGGGCCGCTGCAGGAAACTTTTGCGGATTTCTGGAGAATGTGTTGGGAGCTACGCACGTCCACGATTGTTATGATGACAAAATTGGAAGAGAGAACTAGAATAAAATGCGACCAATATTGGCCGAGCCGCGGCACTGAATCGTACGGCATGATGAGCGTTACCATTGCCGAAGTTCAAGAACTTTCGACTTATTCCATACGTACTTTCCAAGTATCTAGGAACGGATGCGCCGAACGTAGAGAAATCAAACAGCTACAGTTTACGGCTTGGCCGGATCACGGCGTTCCCGATCATCCTGCGCCCTTCCTCCAGTTTTTGAGACGCGTTCGTGCCTTGAATCCGCCCGAAGCCGGTCCGCTGGTCGTCCACTGTTCCGCCGGGGTGGGTCGTACGGGGTGCTTCATAGTCATTGACTCGATGCTTGAGAGAGCCCGACATGAGCGCACTGTCGATATATACGGGCACGTGACCTGTCTCCGCGCTCAACGTAACTACATGGTGCAAACCGAGGACCAATACATCTTCATTCACGACGCCTTACTGGAGGCGGTTATCTGCGGCGACACGGAAGTGCCGGCGCGCAATCTGCACGCTCACATCCAGAAGCTGATGCGAATCGACTCTATCGAGAACATAACGGGCATGGAATTAGAATTCAAGAAGCTGGCGAACATGAAGGCGGACTCCAGTAGGTTTGTCTCGGCCAGTTTGCCTTGCAACAAGCACAAGAACAGGCTAGTCCACATCTTGCCGTACGAGTCTAGTCGGGTCTGCCTGACGCCGCGCGATGGCTCCGATTACATCAACGCGTCGTTCGTTGACGGATACAGATACAGGGCGGCGTATATCGCCACGCAGGGCCCCCTACCGGACACCACCGACGACTTCTGGCGAATGCTTTGGGAGCACAACTCAACCATCATCGTGATGCTGACCAAACTGAAGGAAATGGGCCGGGTGAGCACGTTTCTCCAACTATCTTTATGGTTTATATGTAAATACTGATGGCAGGACCCCTTGTAAGTCCGGGCGGATAGGTATCACCATCCTGCCTATTTCTGCCGTGAAGTAGTAATGCGTTTCGGTTTGAAGGGTGCGGCAGCCGTTATGGGCTCCAGTAATCACTTAACTCCTCTTAGCNTGACCAAACTGAAGGAAATGGGCCGGGTGAGCACGTTTCTCCAACTATCTTTATGGTTTATATGTAAATACTGATGGCAGGACCCCTTGTAAGTCCGGGCGGATAGGTATCACCATCCTGCCTATTTCTGCCGTGAAGTAGTAATGCGTTTCGGTTTGAAGGGTGCGGCAGCCGTTATGGGCTCCAGTAATCACTTAACACCTCTTAGCACACATCTAAGCAATAAAAAAAAATGTTGTAAAGTAATTTTTTTATAAAATCTCACATTATTAAGTCTGAGTAATTTAACTTTGTTCTGAGTTTTACTCAATTATCTCTCTCAGCGCATTAACACATAACCACATAATTACGATACTTGTCATCATATACTTGATACTTTTTTTTGTTTTTAGGAAAAATGTCACCAATATTGGCCGTCTGACCGCTCGGTGCGTTACCAGTGCTTCGTAGTGGATCCGATTGCCGAATACAACATGCCTCAATACATTTTGAGGGAATTTAAGGTAAAAAATAAACAATCTATAACAGTTTACAAAACAATCAACCATAAAAGTATGTTTTCAATAAAAAAGATGTGTGGTGTCGTGGGACACCGGATACGAACGAAGTATCTTATTAAAAAAAATATGAATTTTAAGTTCTATTCGAGGTATAAATAAAATAAAACTGGAGGTTTCGCAACAACCCACGGTCATTCGGTAACGTGCGAACTTATTGTGGACCACTTCATTCACGGATGTTCTAAAAATCTTACGTTACGGACATTTTTTCCCGGTTAAGGTACCCCTCCGCATCGTCCTTTCCAAAAATTATAAAACTTACCCCCAGGTCACGGATGCCCGGGACGGCGCCTCCAGGACGGTCAGACAGTTCCAGTTCACGGACTGGCCCGAACAAGGAGTGCCGAAAAGCGGAGAAGGCTTCATCGATTTCCTCGGACAAGTTCACAAGACCAAGGAACAATTCGGACAGGACGGACCTATAACTGTGCACTGCAGGTGATTTATGATAGTCTTAGAAGGATTAAAATATTTTCATAATATGTAGATATGTGTTATACACATAAAAAAAAATCAATAAATCAGGTTCGATAAACAGCCAGCGGAACACACATTGGCGCGTTGCTCTGGATTTGACGAGCAACGCGCCGCCCTCGTCGCGGTCATTGGAGAGGACCTCTCGCTGCCGCGCGTCGTGACTACGATGCTCGGCAGCGACGCGTCCTGGAAGGCGATGCTCGACTTCTGCGAGTCCACCATCTCGCAGAAGGAGGCGGCGGAGCGAGAGAGGGAGAGCTCTTCCCTTTCCGCACCGATCCGTCGCCGTCGAGCCGGGGGCCGGAGGCGGGAATACGCCCGTACGTCCCGGCCCCTGTAGGTGGCGGCCTCCCCCCGGTGAAGGTCAAGGGGCGACCTGAGGGGGTGAGGCCGCGCGGCGCGCTACCAGCACTCTAGCGCGCTGCCGTGGAGTGAATAGAGCGACCGGTCGACGGTGTATCGCGTCCCGACCCGGCAGGCTGGTTCTGGTCCAGCGGGGTATTCCGGGACACCAGCGGCACCGTCTGGGCGGCCCGACGGGCTGCCGTACCGAGACGGC